>LPNX010439387.1:149772-225517 GCA_001517045.1 Pseudotsuga menziesii
TCCCTTTGTCCATTGGAGCACTTGGTGTTCTTCCTAAGATTTCCTTTGCTTGTGATCTTGCTATAGAGAGATGGAGAATTGAGGTGGTGGAGGCCCAGGTGGAGGACTCAGTTTCTCCAGTTCGTAGACGTGCCGATAGAGGTTGTCATTCATGTAATCTCTGATTTATATTAATAGAAATATATTTTCCTGTCCAATGATGTGCATTTAAATGAGTATTGAATCCATGGATTCTTTTAATTTCTTATACATTATTGATTATATATGCTAGAGTAGGTCTAACACCATTATATAGCATGCTTGTCTTGTTTGTTTTTGTTGAGAGAGAAAATTGTTAACACAAACGGGATTGGAAAAAGCTCAATGGGGATCTACATCAACCGTCTGGAATAAGGTATGTTTCGAGATCCTTTAGTGTTAGATGTTTTATTTCTCTTGCATATAGGGAAAGGATTGATTTCTACGGTTTCTCTTTCTATTGTGGTACACCCCAAGCCATAGGAAGTTTTCTCCGTAATAGAATTGGAAACTCCGCTGGGGAAATTCCTAATCATTTCCTTCGGGGTTTTGTCGGCATTGAATGTTCTTGAATTGCTCTGATTTCTCTGTTTCTGAGTTGGTTCTGGGGGCATGTTTTCCCAGTAGTGTCTTACAGGAGTAAATTTTGTCTTAGCTTGTCTTTTTTCCTTCTTTTTATCTCTTTTTCTTCCTATACGCGGGTTTTTATTTCACATTCACATGTACACGCGGGTTTTCCCTGAATAGTCGCATATATACGCAGATTTACTGAGAACGGTCATGTATACCCTGATTTTTGGCCTTTTTGGGAATATTAAGTGTTGCTGGTGAGTTTGGATGATTGTTGAGTCTTCTTGGATGCTTCTGGAGTCTGGATACATCCCTGTTTCTGACCAAAGACACATTGTTAGTTTAAATTTTTGAAAATGTTCTTGTCATTTCATTTTCTATTTTTCGTTTTGGGATTAGTGCATTAGCTCTCTTTTACCTTGGTGCTTTGCTTGATGGATGTCTGTTAGTGCTTGTAGAGTCTGAGGGTTGTAGAGTTATACTTTTGTTTTTTTATGTCATTTAATTTGAAAATACAAAAACATTTGCTTTGTGCATCATTATGCATTGTTTTCATTTTGCATTAGCATGGTACTTGAATTAGGTTTTGTTGGATAATATTAGTCATATTTTCATATAGGAATGATTGCATATTCATTTGAAGGAAATTTTTCACTTCACATAGTAGCATACCCTGTTCTTCATTTGACACCGTGCATTTGCATTGATTGTTAGGTGTGCATTTTACTTCTTATTGCGTCATAACATCATTAGTTGCATGACCATTTTCCCTTTGAGTAATAAGCCAATTAAAATCAACGCATAATAAAATGAATTACACTCTTTTCTTTTATAGGGTGCACCAACAAGACTAGGTTTTAGGGTCTTGGAATAGTTCATTGTGAGTAAATTATCCAAGACCACTAAACAAAACATTTATGTGTTTGTCCAGGTGAGAGTGTGAAATTCCTTTATATAATTAGTGTTCTCAGGATCCACCTCTTACAAGGGAGTTAAGCACGAGGTAGTGTGAGTGGTAATGATTGGGATGACCCTTGGTTGTAACTGAGTAGCATTGTAGATATTTCCAGGATTGTATTCATATATGGGGGCTCTTTCAAGAGTTTTGGGCTTTGCTACCCTGCCCATACAGTCAATCCCACCTGCGACTATCCACCTGAGTATTGATTATATTTAGGTGACCTTAGTTGCCTTACCTAGGTTATCGAGAGGGTAATTCTCAGAGCTTATTCTATAGGTGTCTTGGGCAGGTAGGGGTCGGATAACATAATTGCTATATACGTTGAAGCTAAGGGCCACTATAACTGGTTAAAAACCTCTGCTTCTTGTGTATGGGAGTCTCAAGCCTCTCCTAGGTGAGACATACCTACTTCATTCAGGAGCTCACATATCCTACCCTTGTTTGCTTGTGATTTGGATTTACATTTTATAGGTGCATGCTCTGTGCACGCTAGCTTGCCTAGGGTTTGCGTAATTAGATCGAGTCTTTTATTTTTTTGAGTCATTGTGGATTCGGGCGCAGAGCTTCACCATTCTCTTCGTTTAGCAGGACTTTCACCTTCCATGTCTCCTCCTCCTTTGGGAGAGAGAAACAGACAATCTTGGCAGACTACTTCTCACTTTGATTCACACACTATGGGAGATCATGAGGATGAGATTCTAGAGATGTCCTCTCCACCTCATGAGGTTGGGGAGGAAGATCCTACTCCTGTATATGATCCTTCACTGGAAATAGCTTCACAATCTGGTTATGATCCCTCATTCACAGGTCGCCGGTATTGGTTTCCAGGCGACGAGACTCATTATGAACCCACAAGCACTAGTCATGTTCGTTATGGCATGCCTGATATCCCTGCACTCGATCTGACACATCATGTCGAGTCAGAAGTTGAGCCTAGCACTACACCTAAGGGCACTCCTATTCATTTCCATGCGGAGAGATTTGGGAGCACTATTCTAATTACACCTTCCATCCCTGCGGTGGAAGCAACCTCACATGTTCGTCCTAGACCTAGTGTTAGTAATTCTATGTGGATACCACAACCAAGATGGGTGAACATTGGGAACACCACTTACATTCCTTCACATGTCCCTTCGTCCTCGAACCCCGTTTCCTCAAACTCATTTTTGACAAACCTTCCTCCCCCTCATTCACGTGGTCCTTTGGGCCAGAATATCGCTACTAACCATGTTCGTGTCGTGACTGCTCACACGGTAGTATCTCAGAGTCAAGTACCTCCTGTTGTGTCGGGAGGTCATATCCCTGTTTTTGGATTGTCTTATGTTCCATCTCAAGGAGTTCCCCATATCCCTAACTATGGACATTCTTATGGGACATCCCATGGGACACCTTATGGAGCTTCTCATGGACATTATTATGGACCGCAGTATGGAAAAAACTATCAACCCTATGGGTACGGGTATCAACAACCTGCTTACTCTTCCAATTATGGCTTTGTAGCATCACATAATCAAAGCACCCCACATCACAATGCTTCCATGTAGCCCTTCATGGGTCAAACAGGAGGAGTTTATTATGGCCATGGCCATGGTATTTACAACAATCAAACTTACATGAACCAGAATTACCAGGGAGCATGGTATAGACTGACTCAACCTAGGCTCCCTTTCCTCGCAACATTGAACTTACCTGACTTATCGAGACTTATGAACAATCTGGTATCTCATGACCCGGCTTGGCCGGCCATCCCTAACAATATTCCTTTGGACATTCCCAAGTTTGAGGGTAAATTTGGAGAAGATCCTAGTGAGCATGTCACTACTTCTCACTTTTGGTGCTCTTCCAATTCCTTACATGACGATTCAATCCGTTTGAGGCTATTTCAACGCACCCTCACCGGGCTTGCAGCGAAATGGTATATAGAGTTACCAAGGTGGGCATATGCTTTACTTGATGACCTTGCCATGAATTTCCTCAATCACTTTCAAATACCCATATGTTATGACGTTGGAATCAAAATCTTGTTGACATTTCGACGAGACAAAGCCACACATATCTCGGATCATATTCAACAGTGGCGTAGATGGAAGTGGTTGATTAAAGCCTTTGTACCATTGGAATTTCTCCTTGAGTGGTTCCTCAAGTCGTTGTTACCTTACATCGTGCAGGATGTTTCTACATCCGGAGTCCAAAATGAAAAACAAGCAATATTTAGGGCACAAGAGTTGGAGTTGATCTATGCTCAATCCAGACTTTTGTATGATATTATACCTAATGCTCTGTGATCTAGTTTCAATCCCAAGGTCAAGCATGACCACATTCCGATGGCATTGTGGGCTCTACAAGTACCAAACCTACGGATTCGGTTGTGAAACAAGTGAGCCAATTGTCAATTAATCAATCTGCGTTATGACAAGCCACGACTTCATCTCAACCTACCCAATCGGTGAGTGTACTTTCTTTGGAATCGTTGGGCTAGAAGGGCAACCAGTAGCCTAGAAGGAATAAGAAAAAAGGGAAAAATAATTGTAAGGGTGGGACTAAGAATGAAAATGATAATTATAATGACAAGAATGCTCATAATATTGGGGGGGGGGATGAGTAGACTAAACATAAGGTAAAGTTTCCTTACAAGTTATGTAAGGAGGACCACCTCACTCACTTGTGCCCTCGTATGGAAGATGCCTCGAGGTTCATAGAATAGGTCCTAGCAGTGCTAACTAATACTTTACCTAACAATTAAAATATGAACTCGAGGACCATTGATCCTCATTGTGCATCAGGTGGAGATCGAAATCCACCGGACTCTAATACTAGTCATGGTTGCATCAACATGGTGCGCGCTGCTAAGGTAGTGACTCATGCAAAGGATTATGGTTCATCACAACCAAACCTTGGAAAGGAACCCGCTCCACCCAAGATCCCTTTGTGTATTGAAAAACCTATGGATAAACCTAAAGTTCCACCTCGCATTCCTAAGGGAGTCCTAAAGCATTCAGGGCACAATCCTAATGCTCGAGTTTCCCATAACTATTCCATTGTCGAGGATTTGGGCCAAACTCCTTGTGCGATTTTTGTGCTTGAAGTACTTCAGACTTGTCCTCAGCAGAGGAGAGCCTTGCTCTCTGCTCCTGGGTTTAATGATGATAAATCTTCTTCCATTATCAAATTTGAAACCATGTAAATAAAACCTCACTTGCCTTACTACGTAACTCTTTTGATTCATGTAGAGTGTCTTAATATGACCATCAAACGCACTTCGTTGATGAAGGCGCTACTACTTTCTTGATGTCTTTGTCATTTTGGAAGGGTTTGGGTTCTCTCGAGTTGTCTCAATCCACTACTATGTTGACAACTTTCGATGGTAAATCATTTTGGCCGCACGAGATTCTTCCTTCTCTTAAGGTCCAATTGGGAGGGAAGACCGTCGCGATCGAGGTCGAGGTGGTTGATGCACCCGTTGACTACAATATTTTGCTGGGATGAAATTGGATGTATAGTATGCAAGCCATAGCCTCTTCTCTCTTTTGAGTGATATGATTTCCATTTAATGGGAAGATCGTTACGATTGATAATACGTCATTCCATAATCTGAATGCTAATGCATCATCGGGAACTTCTATCTCGATTATCGATCATTCTCAGTCGACAACTGGGAGTGTGGGTGTGGGTATGTATCCATCTCTTATGGGAACATTTAGCTATCTTGCTCCCATTCTTATGATCAGATATTGTTTTGGTGGGGATTCATCCTCGTTGAATTCGGTGCCTTTTCGCACTACCCATATGGAAGATCCTTGGATTCTTCCTTCATCGAGTCCTTCGATTGGACCTATTGAAGAGGATGTGCCATTGCCTACAATGATGGTAGCATATCAAGCGAATCTTGATCAAGTTGCAGATCCTAGTCCTTCCTCTTTGGGGATGGAGGATGAGGACTCATATTAGCTGCCTGCATGGGCAGTTGAGTCCTCTCACGCACATGATTTCCTCGACGATGTTTTTCCATCAGATGAATCCATTATTGAGGTCATGTTTGGGGTTGAGCCACCTTGGGAAGAGTTACATCATCAATCATATTTTCTTCCTAAACTCGACCGTATGGAGCGTGATGACTCTAGGGAGATTCTTAGCAAGAATATTGCTAGTCCCGTGGTTCCATTGAGTTCTCCTGGTCAGATGGTCAATGGGAACATGGCGAAATTTATCACCTACTATTCCCATCAATATTTCTCATGATCCTAGAAAAGTTGAGAACGTCTACATTGGGGTGGGTTGTTCCCCTGATGAGATCAAGGAGTATACCGAGCTATTTAAATAGTTTCATGACATCTTTTCTTGGTCATACAAGGAAATTCCAGGTATTGACCCTCATATTGTCGAACATGAGACTAAAACCTATCCGAATGCAAAGCCGGTTCGACAACGTTTGTGTGCATTGAATCCTAGAAAAGCACCCACCATTAAGGTTGAGATAGAGAAACTATTAAAAGTTAGATTTATCTATCCTGTTCTCCTAACGGAGTGTTTTTCAAATCTTGTTCCGGTTGATAAGAAGCAGGGAGCAATCCGTATATGCACTGATTTTCATGATTTAAATCGTGCTTGTCCTAAGGATAATTTTCCTACACGATTTATTGATCAAATTTTGGATGAGTGTGTGGGAAGTGAGGTATTCTCCTTTATGGACAGTTTTTATGGATATAATTAGATTCAGATCAAACCCAAGGATCAACATAAGACCGCATTTGTTTGTCCTTGGGGTACTTTTGCATATCAGAAGATGCCTTTCGGCCTTAAAAACGCCGGAGCTACATTTCAACGGGCTATGTCCTTAATTTTTCATGATCTTAAAACAATTATCAAAATGTATTTGGATGACCTTGCTGCTCATTCTCGTTTGAGAGTGCATCATCCATACCATTTGAGGTTAGTGTTTGAAATATGCCACCATTACCAAGTGCATTTAAATCCTCATAAGTGCATCTTTTGCGTGTCTGTTGGTCTCTTGCTAGGGTTCATCATATCTAAGGAGGGTATAAGAGCTGATCCCTTAAAGGTTGAGGCAATACTTCAATTGTCTCCCCCACGTAATATTAGACACCTTCAGTGTTTGCAAGGCATGGCAAATTTCTTGCGGATATTTGTAGATAATTTTTCCAACATGACTAAAGGATTTATGCATATTTTAAAGAAGGACACTCCTTTTTAATGGGATGAGCGAGCCCAGGAGTCCTTTGATGTTATTAAGCAATACTTAGCATCAGCCCTCGTGCTTAGTCCACATGAATATAGCCGTAATTTCTTGATTTATATGGCCGCGTCTATGGAGACGGTTGGTATGGTTTTGGTTCATGTGGATGAGGAGCTCCACGAGCATGTCATATGTTATTTGAGCCAAAAACTTATTGATGCGGAAATTCGTTATTCCCGTGTGGAGAAGCTTGCCTTGGCCACCGTTCATGTAGTTCAGATATTTAGACATTACATTCTCCTTCGCCAAACCTTGGTTGTAGCTCATATCAATCCATTTCAGTTCATCCTCACTAGAAGGATGGTTGGGGGAAAATACAATAAATGGATTGTTATTTTGCAAGAGTTCGATCTTGAATTCGTTTCAACAAAATCGAACAAATAATTGATCTTTGTGGAGCTCATATATGATTTTCCAAGTTTGGAGGAGGAAGAGATTTATGGGGATACATTTGTCGATGAGAATATTTTCCTTATCTCAACTTTGGACCTGTGGTATGGGGATATCATTGTATATTTGCAAACATTAAAGGTCCCTACTCACCTTTCATGGAATGAGTGACAACGATTACATCATGTAGCTAAGAGCTACCTTATAGTGGATAACACTTTGTACCGTTGTGGGGTAGATTCCATTTTGCGTCATCATTTAACCCATGAAGAGACTAAGGTTGTGCTAAATGATTGCCATAGAGGGGTGTGTGGTGGTCATTTATTTGGGATTTCTACAGCCCAAAAATTTTGAGAGCAAGATATTTTTGTTCGTCAATCTTTAAAGATTGTGTTAATGCGGTTAAGAAGTGTCACCCTTCCAGGTGTTTGCACACAATATGCGCTTGCATCTAGCCCCGTTACATCCTATTGTCACCTCTAGTCCCCTCACCAAGTGGGGGCTTGAATTTATGGATTGAAACCCAACTTTGGCTGGGGGGCATCACCATATTATAGTGGGTGTCTATTATTTCACGAAGTGGGCAGAGGCTATGCCCACGGTTAAATCCAATGGTGAGATGGCTGTGCATTTAGTTTTCAACCAAATTATTACTGGTTTTGACATTCCGAAAGAGCTTGTCACTCACCATGGTAGGCACTTTCAGAATAAAATGATGGAAGAGTTGGCTTGAAAGTTAGGGTATAAATAGGAGCACTTCTCTTCTTATTACCCTCAGGTGAATGGACAAGTTGAAGTAGTGAATAAATCACTTAATTCCATTATCCAACGAACCATCGCATACAACAAGATGAATTGGCACCTGCTTTGTGGGCCTATAGAACCGCGGTTAATATTGCCACCGGTTTCTCTCCATATCAGCTTGTACATGTGGTGGAGTCTGTTTTTCCGATTGAATGCAAAATCCCTTCTCTGAAGCTAGCTATAGAGCTTTTACCAGACACTTCCACATTGGAATAATTTTTGGTCCACTTAGAGCAGCTTGATGAGTAGCGCCGAGATGCCTTAGTGCCTCTAGAAGTAAATAAGCATAGCGTCAAGGTCCAATATGACAAGTCTATCCATCCAGGGAAGTTTAGTGAAGGTGATTTCATCCTTTTGTGGGATCAAACTAAAGAACCCTTGGGGGAAGGGAAGTTTAATCCCATGTGGCATGGCCCTTACATGGTCAAACGTGTGTTAGAGAAGGGCTCCTATGAGCTAGTGGATTATGAAGGGACAGCCTTGGCAGAGCCTAGAAATGGGCTCTATCTTAAAAAATACTATGCATGATCTTCATCCAGGGCTGATTTTTGTATATTATTGTACACCTTGCATTGCATAGTTAGGCTTTCTTATGGTGATCGGGTTTGATTGATTAGATTTCTCTTCTTATGGTATATGTCGATGGAGTCTTTCATGCATATAGGATTCACTGATGGTGCTAGTCACCACGCTCAAAATTTTTCCTCGACTGCTTGGGTGATTTATACTCCTACGAGTCAGGTATTGTCCTCAGGAGGCATATGGTTACAGCCTTCTTCAAACAATGTTGTTGAATATAGTGTCGTCATTGAGTTATTGCGTGATGCTATTTCACATGGCATTCATTCTCTTGAGGTACGTCTTGACTCGTAGTTAGTGGTTTCACAACTTAACGACTTGTATCGCATTAAAGATATGACATTATTACGAAGATTCTTAAGGTTTAGATTGCTAGAATGACAATTTGAAAATATAACATACATTCATGTTCCAATAAATTTTAATCAAGTTGTTGATTCATATGCTAACTATGTGTTAGATTGGCATTTGTTTCATAGACCATGAACATCTCACGAACATACATTTTTACGCACATGTAAATAAATAAAAGCGATCATCATAAAAAAAAATCATTAATATCCAAAAAGTGACGTCATAATACATAAGTGTCATAATACAAAATTGGGGCTTCCAAGCCACGAAAACATAATACACGGTCGTACAAAAATGAATACTATCAGGTCTCTAAGCTTGAGGAGGAGGGGGGTTCTAATCATGGTAGCACACTATGGCTCTAGCTAGCCATCGGAATAATTGAACCCATGCTTGTGGTACACCAACCACCTGGCACTGCATAGCCTCAGGAAAGTCCTCGACTTGCGCCATGGGTACCTTGTTTGTCAAGCATACAAAGTTTGTGTGAATGCTTTTGATTGTCCTCTCTGCATCTGCACCCATGATATCATCTCCTCTTCCCCTCTGTCAATGACAAGGGAAACCATCCGGTCATCATGGTCCTACATCTGCATACACATGACAAATTGGCACTATGTGTCGTCACACCAAAAACATACCTTTTGAGTCAATATATAAAAAAAACACACACAAAAAAGAAATTGAATAATTCATAAGACTTAAAAAGTGGGTTTGGGATTCATTACTTATGTCACTATATGCCGCTCCTGGTGGTAGGGGCATGTCCAGATCTCCCCGGAAGTCTATCCCTACATAAGGGTAGTCATCTATGGTGATGATCTGCCTCCACCACCATGGAAAGAAGTATGGTGGGTAGGGGTTAGCCATGCTACCTCTGCCTAGTCTGTGCATAAAATTTTACCAACGTCATTGGGCTGGATCTCGAACTCCATGTGGAGGAATTCCCACTCTAGGGCTTAGCCCCAGTACCCGCTCAAAGAAGAACATGCTCAGTATACTGCCAAAACCAAAGTTCCGCACCCTGCCCATTTTGCAGTCACTGAGTTGTTGTTTCATGTTGCTCAACAATGTCCTGCTCTAGTCATACACTATGGGTCTCATACACTCCACTGCATAGAACATCAGTGGCCGAGAGGCCTGGTGGAGTGAAGCTAACCCTGCAATCCTGCCTAATGCCAATAGTATGGCCTTCAATCCTAGAACCTAGATAGAGTTTGTCAGGATTTGAATCCCAACCTTTTCCGTCTCTGGAAAGTAGTACACAACTATGTACTTGTCAATAGTCAACCCACCTCCTGGCCCACGAGATCAGAGATTCTCCATCTCTCCACATCGGGAAAAACCAGTGATAAATTATATGTCCTCAACCTCAATATTGTGCGACATCTTGTCAATATGAAAGGTCTCAGAGTATGTATCCCAGTAATCCACTAGCAGCTGGAGTAGTCTTGGTTTGGCCCTCAGGCTGCCAAGACACCAAAACTTATACAAACCACACGGCCGTAATACTTGTTGGGCCATAACATCACCTTGCATGGCCTCTTCCATATCACCATGTTCTCTTTCCCTCCACTCTAACACCATCCTGCACAAAAAACCAGAGTTTTGATTAGCATTTTCATTTGAAAACCTTTTTTGTGGCCTCATACGTGACTGTTTTCAAAACAACCGTGTATGTATGCGGGTTTGGGTGTTTTTTCTGCATATGGCGAGCCCTATACGCGGAAAAAACCCTGATTTCTGCGTGGGCCGAAAAACACAACTATGGATGGCATAAAAAATTGATTGGACCATGAAAACTTAAAAAATGTAAATGAAATGGGAAGAGGAGGACATGAGAAGTTACTTGGATCAAACGGGGTCAGATTTCATTGGATGATGCTCCCAGAATTCGCATCAGAAGTTTTGAGCTCAAATGCACTATGTTGGGTAAAAATTTCAAATGGTATGGAATTTTTCAATTTTTTACTATTTATAGAATTTTTTTGAAATTTTTTACCCACTTTCTATAGTGTTTGACCATTTATGACCATTTTGGACTGTTTGAAGTAATTTGATGATGTAGGAGTCCATTTTGAGCACGGTTTGACCATGGTTTTGACTCGTTCATGCCTATTTCAGGTATTATCTCTAAACTGGCATATAGGTTAGGTTTCACATCCATTGGCACTTTGCATGAACTTATGACCGCTTGATTCTAACCTTAGGTATGAACCCATTCTATCTTGTCACAGAACCTTCTTGTTGCTTTTAGAAGTGACATGATGTGAATGGTAGAGCTTGATCATACATGGGTACCCTAGTTAGCTCCTATTTTGTATTTGGTGCCCATGCCAACATTTTTTCTTTAGAGTGTGGGAGTCCTTTGTATAGTATCGCCATGAATTTGTGCAAGAGCTTCATACTCCTCTTGATATTTTTGCTGGCCTTTTCCCTAGGACTCCCTTATGTCAAGTTGTAATTGCATTATCATGAGTTTTGCTTTCCTTATTGAGCCTTATGTTAGCTTCCCTGACTTTGATTATCAGCCATATAGCTCGAGCTTGTTTCAAGTCTAGCCAAGCAGAGCCATTTTATATATCTTTTGTAGCTTGATTCCCCATTTTTTACTGGGAGGGGACTTTCCCCCAAGTGTCGTTATCCTACACATGTTTCCTTGCATTGAGCATAGGTATGTTCCACTGCTTGGAACTAGTTTGTTTTCCCCTTGACACTTGTTTCCTCCTAGATTTGTAACTATAAAGCACTTTTGTTCTTTTTCAAGACTTTCAAAATATCTAAAAAAGTCCAAAAAAAAAAATCAAAAAACCAAAAAGTTGGACAGGAAAAGATGTTATCTTTGGTAGCAGCTGAGTCCTCATGCCTTTGAACAGAGCACTATATATCACATCCGTTGGTTGGGTTAATAGTTTGACTTTAGGAGCTGTACTCATTTCTCTGAGTTTATCTCCACCGACTGGTTAAGATTCCAGTCCCTATGGAGCCTCTGTCGATGCCTCATGTGTCGTAGAGATGTCCCAATTTTCTATATTGAGTCTATGTTGCCTACATTCAGTCACCATTCGCCTTTATGCTCTTGTTTGAAGGAAGTTGAAGCCTGAGTTGGCCATTCCTCAATTTTCTTGACTTTTCATGTTGGCCATTCTTGGTACTGGCACTGGTTTGAGCACATTATGATCTATCTATATTGTATGGGGCGATGACCACACATGTCATATTTTATATCATGCCTATCATGGCCATTGTACTCTTATGTATCCGAGACTGCTGTATGTATTTGTCGTCATATGCAGAGATATTTGTACTATACTGTTGGATGGATGGTTCTTCCATGTGGTTCTTCATCACTCCACTTCTGGGATGGACTTATAATGTATTTCGGTTATCATATCACCCCTATGACCTCACATATTAGGGGGCATCTGTTACAGCTGATTTTACCACACATGGTAGATCACACATTTATGGCCTTCCCTGCCCATCTACAGACTCCTTGGACCCCATGGACCATTTTTGTACCTGTGATGTTTCCAATATCATCCGTAAAAACAATCATTATGTGATGTACATGACTTTTAAAACTTTTCTCGTGTATACATGCGGATATAACCCTTAAACCCACGTACATCAGGATGTGTGCAAAAGGCCAAATAATTTTGGAGTTTTCCTTGATGTGGATTCGAGTCACTTTTCTCCTATCCTTCCATATGCCTCGAGATTTCTCGGATTTGACCTTCCATTACCCCAGTAAAGCACTATATAAGGAACCCTTTGGATACATTGAAGAGGAAGAATAAAAGAGCAAGAAAACTATAGTCCATTGTTGTCATAGCTTGCTTATACTTGAGTCTGCATCCCTTGTCCCTTGGAGCACTTGGTGTTCTTCCCAAGATTTCCTTTCCTTGTGAGCTTGCTATCGAGAGATGGAGGATTGAGGTGGTGGAGGCCCAGGTGGAGGACTCAGTTTCTTTGATTCGCAGACGTGCCGACAGAGGTTGTCATTTATGTAATCTCTTATTTATATTAATAGAAATATCTTTTCCTATCCAATGATGTGCGTTTAAATGAGTATTTAATCCATGGATGCTTTTAATTGCTTATACATTATTGATTATATATGCTAGAGTAGGTCTAACACCATTATATAACATGCTTGTCTTTTTTGCTGTTATTGAGAGAGAAAATTGTTAACACAAGCGGGATTGGAAAAAGCTCAACAAGGATCTACAACAACCATTCGGAATAAGGTATGTTTCGAGATCCTTTAGTGTTAGATGTTTTATTTCTCTTGCATATCGGGAAGGAATTGATTTCTGTGGTTTCTTTGTCTATTGTGGTACACCCCAAGCCATAGGAAGTTTTCTCCGTAACAATCATGATGATGCTCTTGATGATGATGATGATAATAATGATAATAATGATACTCACGATGATGATGATGATGATGATGATAATGATGATGATGATGATGATGATGATGATGGAGACGATGATGATGATGATGAATAAGATGACGACGACAATGATGATGATGTTGTTGTTGATGATGATGACGATGATGATGAATATGATGATGATGGTGATGATGGTCATGTTGGTGATGAAGACGATGATGACGATGATGATGAAGATGATGATAATGATAAGTGTGATCATTATGATTATGATGATTATGATGATGATGGTGCCTAATTATGATTATGATGATGATGATGATGATGATGAGGGTCATGATGATGATGATAATGATCATGATCATGATTACGCTCTTGATGATGATGATGATGATCATGATAATGATGATGTTGGTGCTTACGAAGATGATGATGATGATGATCATGATCATGTTGATGATGATGTTGATGATGATGATGATGATTATGATGTTGATGATGACGATGACGACCATAGCCTTATGATGATGAAGATGATGATGATGGTGATGATGGTCATGTTGGTGATGAAGACGATGATGACGACAATGATGAAGATGATGATAATGATAAGTGCGATGATAACGGTGATGATGATGAAGAAGATGACGACGACGATGATGATGATGATGATGATGATGAAGACGATGACAATGAAGACGACGACGACGATGATGATGATGATGATTATGATGTTGATGATGACAATGACAATGATGATGATGATGATGATGATGATGATGATGATGATGATGATGACGATGATGATGAAGATGATGGTGATGGTGATGATGATGTTGATGATGATTATCATCATCATGAGGATAAATATGATGATGATGATGATGATGATGAGGGTGATGATGATGTTGTTGATGATGATGACGATGATGATGAGGGTGATGATGATGTTGATGATGACGATGACGATGATGATAATGATAAGTGTGATCATTATGATGATGATGATGATGGTACTTGATAATGATTATGATGATTATGATGATGATGATGAGGGTTATGATGATGATGATAATTATGATGAGCATGATGACGCTCTTGATAATGATGATGATGATAATGATGATGACAATGATGATGATGATGTTTGTGTTGACGATGATGATGATGATGATGATAGTGACGATGATGATGATGATGATAGTGACGATGATGATCAACATGATGATGATGATGAAGATGATGGTGATGGTGATGGTGATGATGTTAGCAACTCTTTAAAAAAAAAGATAAAAGAATAGGTATAATTAAATATTTACCTTTCAATATATTTCATGTCTTCTTCATCCAAGTCATCACCTGTATCATCACATCCAGATTCAACATTGTAAGTATTGTCCATATCATCATCATCAGTTACGCTCATCGTGTCATCGTCAGTATAATATTCATCGGCATTGTCTGCTACATCATCAGATTCAACTATTTCTTGGACATATTCTTCTAGATCATCATCATCACCTAACTCATGTTGATCATGCTCTTCGTCATCGTATTCTTCTTCCAGAGAACCCTCTTCATTACCATCATCTAGGTTATACTTTACCGGCCTTCCCCTTGGATCGTGTCTCACAACAAATAACCAGCCCGCTTTACCTGGAACCTCCAAGTAAAATACCTATTCACATTGGCTCGGAAGAACATAGGGCTCCGTTCTTGGCTCAAACAACCTTGTATTTACCATGGTAAATCCATTATCATGTTCAATAATAGTTCTATTGGGTTCAAGTTGATTCAATCGTAACCTGTACCGTTTGACAACAAATAGAACTACCTTAAAGGATTTAAAGTCACACTATATAAAATATTCCAAATACCCATAGTATTGATTTTCTGAGAGTTCTGGATGTCTATCACTTCTAGATGAAACATTGGTCACCTCAAAGATTGCAGATATCCCACAATTTGATGTTTTCTTTGTTTCATATAATTTTTTGATCCACTATCTACCACCATTGCATACCATAGCCTTATGGTGTTTTACTTGCAACAAGAAATACATGAAAAGATTACACAACGATTCAATAGTTATGCAGCAATACATGGAAAAGAACAACATGTACATCAAAATGTAATTTGTAAAATAAAATATTTAAAGTGATTGATTAATATGCTTGCCATTTTATCTTTTAAACCATATGCTAAATCGATTTCCCTTTCTGTAATATTTCTATCTCCATTGCGATGTGTTGCTTTTACTAATGAAGCCACACCTTCCCATGATATTCCATGACTCGATTGTTCGCATCGTTCAATCCATACCTTCATCCAGTCAATATTTTTTGCAATGTATAAATGAATTGCATCCCATTTTCGACCAACTGCTTGATGACAATAATCATTAAAATGAAAGGCAGGTGTAAATCTCCTAAACAAAGTATATGATCTTAATTGATGCAATTAAAATATGAACGATATAATAAACATCCACTAGCTAATAATTACCTTTCACTTTCCTCGATCTACCTTTCCCCTTTAGTTGCTCCCCTTCAAATTTGTTATTGGAGTCCGGATCACAAATGCGACGTAAATTGAGCTTTAACACTAAAATAGGAAGATATTCACTAACATACAACATGTTTTGGTATACCGTATATCCTTCCATCATGGAACCCTCAGCATGTTTTAGTTGTCTCACCAAACCCTTCATAAATTTCAAGTGCCTCTCAACCATCCACATGGACCTTGAGTGCACAGGTCCACACAACTCAATCTCCTCAACTTGGTGTATGAGGTAGTTTTCTTGTGCATTGAAAAATGCTGAAGGTAGATGCTTCTGCATTTCACACATGAGACGAGGAATTTATGTCCTCCAATACTTTATATATTCTTTATGTATTTATTTAGATGTCAACCATCTACAAGTGACGCAAACCAATAAAAATATTTAACAAAAAAAAAACATTAAATTACATATCATGAAATACTGCACAAAAAAACAAATATAAATTATATGGAGAATTAAAGAAACACTAAGCACATGCAAGTAATCACTAGTTACCTCATGTATTTACCAAGATTATATATAACTTGTTTGACATTGTTGTCAAAGTTGTCTGAGAGAGAGAGAGAGGTAGAACATACTATATCAATATACAAACCATGCCATTTATTAAACAAAGAGTATACAAATAAGAAAAAAAATATACGCAATAAAATGAAAAAAAAATTTATATGGACATAACAATAATAATTACCTTGATGAAGACGTGCCAATCATGTGTTTTGACCCTAGAAAAATTACCTTCTTTTGTTATGATATTCTTCAAGTTCACATGAAATCCAGTGGAAAATTTAATTTTCCGCAGTACTTCTTTGAGAACATTGCTTTGTTGCTTCGTAAACATCCATGGAATTGAGTTTATATTAACTTGGTCTCCATTGCTATGAAATTGGATGATGTCTTTAATTGCATGGTTTCTTTCTTGAATGTATTTGCAAGCTTTCACAACTTAATCTTTCTCCCTGTTATCAACCCAAATGGCACTTCTCCATCCGAGTTCCAACATTGCTTATGTTGGTACACAAAAGGACATCTTAGGATTAAAGTTTGCCAAAACACTATAGATGGGCATGACTTGGGATGCATTTACCCTTGAACCATCTTGCCATATTAGTTTTCTAAGTGTTGAGTTACGTACGCGAATATACTCATTGCAACTCGCATACATACACGACTATTTCCATTGACAACTCGCGTACTGTACGCAACTATCTACATTGCAACCCGCGTACATCAGTGTACGCGGGTTTCCTTTAAGCAACTCACGTGTCATACGCGGGTTGCCTATATCAATAGTCGTGTACATCTTGATTCGACATTAAATAATATAAGTCATGATTAATGGAGATTAGTTGGGCCCTAATCATTAACTATCCTAACTGTTTCAACCTCCTCAACCTTCAAAACTACTCTATTTCCCAAAGTATAAATAGAGGCCTTGGGGAGGGAATTAATCAATCAAGTTTGGAGAGCAAAGTTATGCTGGTGGTATATCTTCAGAAGTCTTGGAGCAGTAGAACTCAGAGTCCTTTGGTTGCAGAGGAGTCCTTGTTTTAGAAGCTGCGTTGTACTCTTATCTCATTCACTGATTGTTAATAAAGATAATTCTTGTTCCAACATTGTGTTGAGTCTCTTTCATGTACCATGGTTAATGAATATTTTGATTATGTACTGGATATATTGTTTATCTAACCTCTAATATATACATTTATAAGGTTCTACTTAGAGAATTTGATCTTTGTAGGTGAAGGAGGTGCATCCCTGGAAGCTTTGGAGAGAAGAGGAACAAAAGAATATCAACCTTGGATCAACTGTCAGTAATCAGGTAAGTCAAGAATTTCTTCCTATTTCCTTTTTGTTCTCTATTAAAGCTGATTGTCTGCAAGTTTAGTAGTAATTTGGTAACCCTATACCCTAGGGTACAAGGGTGTTTAATTCTGAACAACAGAACTGGCGCCTCCATTGGGGATTCCAGCATGCTGTGGGTTAGTCCTATTGATCCTTGCCCAGTATTTGATTTGATTTAGTGTGTGGTTTTATATCTTGGTTTGGAATTGCAGTAGTGTTTTATAGACCTTTATAATTTTTCTTTTTTTGAAAAATTTTACTCCTATACACGGGTTGCTATGGTACACAGTCGCGTACAGATACTTTTGTACGCAGGTTGCTATATTGAATAGTCGCGTACAGTATGCGGGTTGCTCCACTAGATAGTCGTGTACATACCTTAGGAACAAATTTTTTGGGTAGGGTTGCTTGTCCCTGTCCTTTTTTGGATTTCTTCTTTCTTTGTGGTCTTCTAGTACTGCCATTTCACTATAGGTTTGAAATCCATATTAATCATACTTCATGCTTTTCAGTAAGCCCTTGAGCTGGATTTTCCTATTGGATGATAGGTCCAAGTGTAAAAGGTAAGGGTGCATATGAATTGATTGATTTCGAAGGGAATAAGCTGCCTGAGCCTAGAAATGGGATCTACCTAAAAAAGTACTATACTTAGGCTTAGCATTTTTTCCTGTATTTTATTGTATGTTTTTTTATGTACAATAGTTCGTCGGTTTGTTTTTTTATACCATCTTCTAGTTGTTATAGATGTCTTCTGAGTGGTTCACAGGTTTCGCCGATGGCGCCAGTCACCACACTTGTAATTTGGCTTCAGGTGCATGGGTCATTTACTCGTCGTCAGGACAGTTAGTTGCCTCAGGAGGCGCTTGCTTAGGTCTTGCTACCTGGCTGAATACAAGGCTATCATTGAGCTTTTATGGGATGCTTTGTCACATGGTATCACTCAGTTGGAAGTCCGACTTGACTCTTAGTTGGTGGTTTCCCAACTCAATCGAGCTTATCAGGTTCGAAACCCTATTCTACTGCGTCGGTTTATGCAAGTTAGGTTATTAGAAAGAAATTTTGAGTTTATTATATTCAATCATATTCCAAGAAATCAAAATTCATTAACTGATGCATATGCTAATTATATCTTGGATTGACATTTAACACATTTTGCATAAAAATATACAGCAGACACATAATAAAACATTTGTAAATAAACCGACAATCAATATATATATATATGTGAATATATGTCCATACAGATAGGTTGAGTTTCTGATCCTCAGATCTAGTCATAACTGTATAATATACAAAAAATATACAAAATATGGATCAAAGTCCATAAAATGCTCCTAAGTCTAAGCTTGACCACCCTGGTCCCCCTAATCACTCTGGTCCCCCTGATCACCCTGATCACCCCGCTCTCGGGATTCTTCAGCCTCCTCGGCTTCAGCAGCCTAAACAACATCAATATACACAAGTACTGCTCTTGCTACACACCGCATAAGGCATATCCAGACAGGTGGTATACCAACCACTAGCTCCTGCATGACGGTAGGGATATGATCAATGCGTAAGGTAGGTACTCTCTGGGTAAGCCTGTCCAAATTTCCCTTAAGAACCCTAATCAAACCCTAGTCCTCTACCAACATAGGACGCACATATATGCGTGGATGCCCAACAGGACGGACTGGTCCAATATCTGCATTTTGACATTTTAAAAGGATTAGAATTCTTATACATATGTACATATCTTTATAATTAAAATTCATAAAAATTTTAAAATTTTGAAAATAAAAATACCTAACTCTCCCCATGCTCCTACAGGAGGGAGGACAAGGTCAGTATCACCTCGGAAATCGAACCCAGCATATGGAAACTGCTCCAAGGCTGGTAACTATCGCTCCCACAAAAAGTAGAAGTCATCGTCATATACACTCTGGACCGATCCACCACCTCCATGGCGGAGGAAGATCTCTCCCCACCTACTCAGTCTAGGATGACGGGGAGAACGAACTGGAAATGGTACTGTAGGACTCAATCCTGGCACCCTCTCAAAGAAAAAGGCTACCAACATGTTGGAGTAACCAAAATTCTTTTGCCTGCCTATTTTGGAGTCAAAGAGTTGTTTCCTCATTATCAGGATCACTCCCGAACACCAGTCATATAGAGCTCCTTGTATACAGTCCACTGCCAGTCTCATTTGGTTTCAAGTTGCAAGGTGAAGTGATGATGACCCTGCAACCCTTACTATAGTGCTCTCCAATACCAATAAGGGAAAGTTGCGAATGTGAACAATAAGGATGCAGTTACCCCTCTTTTGAGTGCCAGGCTCAAAGTATATGTCTATGTAGTTTTGTACACTTAGAAGGTCACTGCCTCTACCGGTACCTTCCAAGTTCACCAGCGCTCCCTGTTGCGATAAAACGGAAATAAAATAGACATCTTTCGAAGTAACCTCTAGAAACTCATCTTGAAGGTCAAACATGCCAAGATCATGATCCCAATAGTTTATCAAAACTCTAATAGGCGGACATTTGACCACATAGGTGAGGTATAGAATAGTTTCAATAACCCACTATGCCATAAAACATTTATCATGGGGGCATCTTGTAGAGATCCTTGGTCCATGTCTTCATGTTCCCTCTCCCTCCACTCAAGAACCATTGTTCAATCTAATAAACAAGCAATTTCAAACCATTAGATTCATATAAAAAATTGATTTTTTGACCCTATATAATCTTTTTCTACCTCGCGCAGTGTACGCGACTGTCCTTTGGACAAGTCACGTACTGTACGTGACTTTCCTTCGGGAAACCCACGTATAGAACGCGTGTACATGACTATTGATATACCATATCCGCGTACACAGCGTTCATGCTTTGAGGGCATTTGAAAACATAAAATTTGGGCCCAAAATTGAAAATTGCTTGGATCAAATGAAAGAGCATGGAGTGTAGTTTTACCTGGCACTTGCGGTTTTGAGAATTGTCCACTTAGTCGTCCACACCAAGCAATCAAAGGTAGAGGTAAAACTTGTCTATTTTGGATAAAAATCCAATGGTGATTTTTTTATTCATATTTTGAACTATTTATAGAAAAATGATTTTCAAAGTGGGTTTTTTCCCTATAGTTCATATTTTTCAAAACTAATGCCATATCTTTTCTTCCATGTGACATGTTTATGGTCATTTAAAGTTGTTTTTTCTCTCAGATAGGATGGTTTTTGGTCATTTCACATGCATTCTACATTTATACGTAATCCATCTTAATCCTAGCATTAACACTTCGACCACGGACTATGGTATCTTTAACCATTAGTTCCTCGTTTATACCATTGTTCTTCCGCGGCTATGACTTTCCTCCCATGAGTATCTTCATTTAGAACCTACTTATTGTCTTTCGATACTCATGTTGCAGCTATCATAGGTTCAGGGGAGTCTTCTTAGCTATTTTTCATGCCAAATTGAGCCTCATTTTGGTCTCTTTTTACAAGCTATCCCTTTATAAGACTCCCCACCCTTATGGAGTTTCTTTAGGCCTAGTTCTAACTCCTCAAAATAGACTTGACTGCCAAGTAAACTTGTCCATTCAAGCTCATTAAGAATATGTGAATGGGCATCCACATTGGTGGTAGGCTATCTCTTTCTCGAACCATGTGGAATAATACAAGAAATGATCACTCTCTTTTCTACGGAGTTGAGAAGAGTATTCTCAAGTATAGGTTTATCACTTTTCTGGACCTGAGGGACTAAATTTATGGAAAAGGAACATCCGGTATGAGCTCAGTTTTCTCTTTTTCATGCTCTGGACCTAAACATGAAAAAGATTCCAAGTGTACTTCATGTCTTTGTCATGCTCATTAAACATCAAGAAAAAAGCATCGAGTTTATTGTTGTAAGCCCCATTTCTCGTACTAAAATGGATCTTTCCGAGTGATCTTGCTTTCATTCACACTCGTAAAACTCAAGCTATATGCTGCTCTCGAAGGAGCATTGGGTAGGTGGTAATTTAACCTTTTTTTGGACCTCCTTGACTAAGTACGAAAAAGGTTCACCTTTTCTTCTACGAGAGTTAAGAGAGTTCTTCTGTGGTATGTTTTATACTTTTTCTATTTTTCAGACTAAATTGAATGAAAAAGGACCCCTTTGGAGTCTTCTTTCTATTTTTCAGATTCTCTAAACATGAAAACACTAAGTGAGCATGTACTAGTTTGGGCTCATAAAATCCATGAATCAGTAATACTATCAAGCATTATTCCCTCTTCTCTTCAAGCTTGTCAAAAAATGAAGAGAGACTTGAGTTGACTTTCCTGGACTTGTTAAAATTTAACAGGGAAGATAAGGAAGAAGTTTTCTTTTGGTTCTCAGTCAGTGGTAGCATGTCTTCCTTGAACATAGCACTCTTTGTCTTTTTCGATACTCATGTCTCAATGTTCACTTTCAGTTCAACTATTACTTCGAGTTTCTTACTCCTTCTCTTGTCAGTTCTACCTGGGGAATCTGATCATGTCTCCTACATGACAGATAAGTCTAGTTGTACTATTTGCAAAGTTAAAAGCTACCTTGGGTCATCTCTGTGTCGTGCTCACTGTTCAAGGACTCGACCCTGTATCTAATTTATACCCTGATTCCATCATTGTCTTATCTGTTATTACTTGCGTTTCTCTTCCTTTACCCAGTTCCTAGTCACTCTTGTGATCCATTGGAGGATCTATTTCCTTCCTCATCATAGTATGGCTCTACATCAGCACTTCCTAACGATTAATACCTAGATTTTTTGACGATCCTACCTTAGGATTCACTTTCATTCTTGGTGAATTCCTTTGCTTCAGCTGTCAATTATCACCTATTGGTTGACAATCTGTTGAATCCTATCCATGTTCGACTTCAATAACATCTATTCACATGGCTTGGATTGTACTGGTTCTTTGGTATTTTTGACGAAGACCTTAGGTTCATATCTATGGACTAAGTTGCGCAAGATTATGTTGTGGTCACTTACACAGCTTCCAGATCTTTGAAGACTCATCATTATTGTATATTGTGGCTTTGATCCGCCTTTGTAATACATGTGGTCTTGTACCTATACTATATAATGTACTCAAATATTGTAGAGCTAGTGTTCCAGTATATTGAACATAACATTCTCAGATATGACTTTGTATATGACATTATTATGTATTTGTTTCAAGTACTACCTATGATCCATTGGACTTCTGAGTTCTCCAAGATAATGATTATAATGTATTTCGGCTATCATTTCCCTCTGACCTCATACATTAGGGGGCATCTGTTATCAACCCAAATGGCACTTCTCTATCCAAGTGTCGACATTCCTTATAATGGTACACAAAAGAACATCTTAGGATTGAAGTTTTCCAAAACACTATTGATGGGCGTGACTTGGGATACATTTACCCTTGAACCATCTTGCCATATTATTTTTCTAAGTGTTGAGTTGCATACGCGACTATCCTCACTGCAAATCACATATGTACGCGACTATTTAAATTGAGCAACTCGTGTGTCATATGCGGGTTTCCTATATCAATAGTCGCGTACATCTTGATTCGACATTAAAAAATAAAAGTCACGATTAATGGAGATTAGTTGGGCCCTAATCATTAACTATCCTAACTTTTTCAACCTCCTCAACCTTCGAAACTACTCTATTTCCCAAAGTATAAATAGAGGCCTTGGGGAGGGCATTAATCAATCAAGTTTGGAGAGAAAAGTTATGCTGGTGGTATATCTTTAGAATTCTTGGAGCAGCAGAACTCAGAGTCCTTTGGTTGCAGAGGATTCATTGTTTTAGAAGCTGGGTTGTACTCTTATCTCATTCACTGATTGTTAATAAAGAGAATTCTTCTTCCAAAATTGTGTTGAGTCTCTTTCATGTATCATGGTTAATGAATATTTTGATTATGTACCGGATATGTTGTTTATCTAACCTCTCATATAAACGTGTATAAGGTTGTACTTGGAGAATTTGATCTTTGCAGGTGAAGGAGGTGCATCCCTGGAAGCTTTGGAGAGAAGAGGAATGGAATAAGATCAAGCTTGGATCAACCTTCGGTAATCGGGTAATTCAAGACTTTCTTCCTATTTCCTTTCTGTTCTCTATTAAAGTTGATTGTCTGTAAGGTTAGTAGTAAGTTGGTAACCCCATACCATAGGTTACAAGGGTGTTTAATCCTGAACAACACTCCCTCCTTAGCTCCAGTAGTCGCCATAATGTTTCAGTAACATTCTTTCCAATATGCATTGTATCAAACAAATGAGCAATTTGTAGGTGTTCATAGTAGGGAAACCTGCTGAATTGTATAGGATAACTTTTCATTCCTCGTGGAATCCCATTAATTCCTTCATGATCATGATGTACATCATGAATATTAGTTTATAATTAAATTACATCATAAATCGAATATGGCCACTATAGTAAACAACTCACAATAAAAATTAAAATACATAACAATTCATATACAATGATCCATATGTACCAGGATGACGATTTCTATTGTATTGCATCTTCCAAAGGTGAGGTGTCATTCTCCGTGGTTTTAATGCAGTCTCCTGCTTCCCGTTGAATTTTTTTTCTTTGGTTGTTTTATACCTATGATTCTTAGAGAGGAAATGCCTATACTCATCAAACACCTCCTTTCTTAAGCTTCCATGAGCGACGAGATTTTATCTTAGGACCAAAAACTGGACATGCAAATTTACCCTTTGTTTGAAGACCTACAATATATAGATATGGAATATCTATGTCAATCATAATTATATATAAACTATATTAACTACTCCATATAATTAAATGAAATTAAAGTGGAACTTAAAAATACAAACCACAAAATGAAGTTAACCCAGGGGCATCGTGTATTGTCTATACAACCATTGCATGGAATTGAAATTGCCCTTGTAGTACTGGTCTAGATACGTCATACATAGTGATACCATTCCATAACTTCTATTGCTTATCTATAAGAGGTTCGATATATACATTCATATCTTTGAATTGGAACTTACCTGATTGATTTGAATTACATACAAAATATATCATTATGAGAACCATTAAGATATATAAAACATGCACAAGAGTAAAATAATATATATATATATATATATATGAAATTAGGAAACATAATACAACAAATGAGATGCCACAACTACATTAGAAATAAAACAGTTGTAGACACAAAATACCTAGAATAATCATCGACAACATTATGTGCTCCCTCTTTATTGACAACCATGGAGGAATGTTATTGTTGATAACAAAAATAGGCAACACCGTGTAAATGGATTTTATCTGCTGCCAAATAAATCCTAAGATTACATGGTTCTTCTTTAAAGTGAGGCCACTTTTCATCCATATCTCTAAAAGCAGAACCATCTGCAGGAATTTGGATAACATCATCTTGGCTTCTCTTCCTAGCATGGTAATCCATAAATTGCGCTATGTTTTTGCACCTGAACAATTGTTGCGAACGTGGAATGATGGGAATATAACGAAGAACTTATGAGGCACATTTTTTGTTAATTTATCTCTTCGATATCTACTTATATGACATTCCAGACATTTTGTTGCAAATTAATGCTGATTATAATATATAACATGGTCATCAGGGCATGCATGAATTGCTTCATAATGCATTTCAATCTCTTTCATGATGGAAAATAAATCTTGATATGTGCGAGGTAAAATATTTGATGGTGGTAAGAAAAATTCAGCTATCAAGCTACAACAAAAAAAATAAAAATATAGTTAATGTAATAAATAAATAATATTAACGAAACACACTTCATCCATACAATGATCAATAATGAGTTAACAATACAATTATTAGAGGAATTCATATAAACTTTATCATGATCCTATATATGTGATGGATTATTTTACATACCTTAGCATCCATGTGATTCCTATGTTTGAAATACCATTCATAACCTTCAAGTTCATTATCAACAATACACCAGAGAGAAGATTTGTTTTGGAGCCTTTATAAAGGGGTTCATATGCCTTATCGAGAAGAGGTATATCCTGAACATCATCAAAGTCATCATCATTTTTAGTATCATCGTCATCGTCATCATCATTCTAACATTAAATGAATCATGGATCAATGTATTTGTACCATCATCTTCAACTACATTATCAGTATGATCATATTGTTCAATATGATCATTCACTTGTTCTCCATTAAACATAGGCGCTCCATGATCTTGATCTGGAACTTGTTCTGAAAGCACTTCCTCTGGACGATATGTCATAGGGTGTCTTTCCTTTATAAATACATGGAAACATCAATAGATATACATTAATATAGGAAATATTAAAATAATACATACATTTACCAAAGTAAATAATAATAAAAAAAATTATAATTCTAAACCTGCAAATGGATGATATTCATTCCCCCCCTCAGCGTGTCCATGTTCCCTGCAATGTTTTGTGGCTGTTGAGATCAATATTATTCTCCTCTTAAATCCCATGCATTGAGTACATGGACAATAAAATTTTCCATCACCCCTTCATTTCGTTGCATCCCATAGTATAGAAAGAAATTGTCGATTGTTTTTGTTTGGATCAGGAATATTTGTATTTGACATTTTGTCATAAATTTCGTGAATGAATACTATCGACAATCTTAAAAAAATCAAGTTCCATGCATCACAATTTTATCAAATGGAGGTTTGTCGAAGAATAAGAAAATCCTCGCAAACTATTTGTCGAAGAAAAAAAATTTCCCGCAATTGCCCATTGAAGAATAAAGCAATTCCTATAACTGCCCGTCTAGGAATAAATAATTTTCGCAAACCGTCCATCGTTTCTATAGCAAACATGTCAGAATGTTTAAAAATGTTCAAATTTATAATTGCACAATCGTCGAATATGCGACGATCATGAACATAGTTACCATTGGAAATATGGGTCAAACAATTTGAAATATGTCTTTAGATTATTTCAAAAAATAGCCCAAACACGTCGAAAATCCGACACTTTCTTGTCGTATATTCAATGACATCCTAGTCGAAATTTTGACACTCTTGCATCGGATATCTGACGATATCAGTCGTTGAAAATTCGAAATTCCACCATCACATATCTGATGACAAAACCTTTGTCTAAAAACCTACGCTACTGACGTCGGATATTTGACGGTGCTAAAATAATTTGAAAGGTACAATACTTTTCATCATTGCAATCTGACACATCTGTACGTGACATCAGATGTTGTCGGATTTCGACGTCAAATTTCGGGTTCAAATCCTGTTGTGCTAGAGGTTTGATATCAACAGGGATGGAGTTATATACTCTCATGAAACGGCTTGAGAATTCATGGAAAGACTCAAAACTCCCTTTCTTGAGACTGCTATATTGGGACAATACCTGTAATGTAGTCTTCTTATCATACCACATCTCTAAGAATGCAGCCTGGAATGCTTGGAAAGTACGAATGGATCCAACAGGGAAGTCTCTAAGCCATTTCTTGGCTTCCCCAAACATGCTTTGTGCAAACAGACTCATCTTAACATCTTCATAATCAACTTCCTCCAAATCAATGAAGTCATCAAACCTATCCACATGTTGTCTGGCTGAGAAATTACCTTCCCCATCATACAAGGTAATTCTTTGGGCATATCAGAGGGAGGTCATGTAATGGAGCAGGCTAGGCCAAAGGGGAAAATATGGCTGCCATTGGTCTAGGTGGATTTGGAATTACAGGAGGAGCTTGGAAGGCTGGAGGGTTTTGAACAACTAGTGGGATATAAGGCTGAAATTTTTGAAAAAGAGGGTTTCTAGCACCGGTTTTCTCATATATTTGAAGGTTCTGCCAAAGAGATTCAATCAGATATGACTCTAACCTACTAGGATTTATATTTGTGTTCTTCAAGTCAGACTCGAACTTAGACTTTAATAGTGATCTTTCAAAATTAGTTTCGCACACAGAATCTTGAATGCTACGAAATTCTTAAGTAGATGAATTTTCAAATTGAGGAATATCTAATTGGTCCTTTCCTTTATTTCTAAGCGATTTATTTGGGTTATCCACACCCTATAATATTCGTCAATATTACCTCATGTATGTTGCCTCCTGGAAGCCAGGATGCTTTCTGCAATTCGCTCAGAACCAATGTGGAGCCTCCAGGGAAAAATTCAACCTTATTCAATTGTTGGAGTATCTGTTTGCCCACATAAACCCTTTCTCTTAGAATCTTTGTCATTCTCCGAGGGATGATTTTCAGTTTTGCGTCCCCGTCAACGACACCATTTTGTTAGCACTCAGAATTGCACCCAAGGTTGTGGAAGGTGAACCCCGAGGTAACAACATAACCACTTTAGGAAAGGGAGATGGATTTCCCATTTCCAGAGATGGATCTCTTATAGATATATAACAAGTCCAGATACAAACATGAAATGAAATTCAGATATTGTTGTGGTTGAAACAAGGTAAGGGTACATTGGGCTATGGAGTCACAATTATCATGAAACACAGAGAAATCTGCATGGGAAATGTCTGCAAAGGAAAGATAATATTTCGGTTACGATCAATATATTTTTGGTCTGGTGAAAAAGGAGGCGATATGACAGTCCATTAACACACAGCACCGATTAGATGAATTCTTAAATCAATTTTGGAAGAAACAATTTGTGAATATATCTAAGATCACGATAGCCAACACATAAGAAAGTATTAATTCTATAAAACTACCACACACTTATCTCAGATATGAAAGAAAACATAATGGAAAGGTTAACAAGAAGGGAATGCACATAAATAAGAGAAATTACGGACTGTAACTAAGAAATACACATGAATCCTTGCATTCAAAAACCGACATACAACTCGACAACTTCTATTAAAGACAAATCTCAAAATTTACACAACACAAAAAACTCACGGGTTTCAACCCTTTCTTCCTCTGTTGAGGGTATACTTATAGTGTCTTAGACCCCTGAGACCAACCTTGAAACCAGGACAAAATTAGTTACAAATTGAGAAACAAACTTCTAACAAACTCTAATGTGGAACAATTGCCACAATTTACATAAAACAGAAAATATGTCGTGGACCGTGCATGGCTGAATTTAAAACAGTAGTGCATCTTCAGGCTCGTGGATTGCTTGATCATCATACAATTGTCCCTTTGATCCTTTTCACGCTTAGGCATGTTCTTATTGGCACAACCTGTATTTACTTTTTCTATAATTTTCAATTGTCATCCATTGATCAACAACTGACATCCCCGGACTGATCATCTCTCGAGCCAATACATTGAGCTCTGTGTTTTCTTGATAAGAGAAGTATGGAAATTGGGTACATGTAGCTTTGAATTCAAACAACAATTCAAAGTCTCCAATTAATTTTTCAATCACAGTTTTACCTGACAGAGACTGTTGCTGCATGTCATCAAACTGTCTCTGATCTTATTTGCAATTGATTAGTCTGCCATTGTACTCATTCTGATACAACATTGCTCCTTTCTCTTCCCAAAATAAAGGAAACCCTCTTTTGAATAAATGATTAAAAAGTTGAATGAATTCCTTAACTTGATTGTGCGTAACACCAATCTTTGCTTGAACATTTTCCAAATGATGATATTTATTTACCACTTTTCTTGCCCATGTGATGACAAAAACTCTATCCTGGATATTTGCTTTCCTGGTTTCTTCTTCTATCAAGTTGTTCAAAAACTTGATTGCATTATTAGCTGTGTCAATGGTTTTTTTTAATACCTGCCTCACCATCACGAAATTATGTTTAGCTGATTGTGTGACAATCTCCTTGTCCAGAATAAAATCCAAATAGGGCCCAAGCTTGGCTGCTTCCGCTATCAATGCATCCCAGATAAGGTGCTTGTCCCCTTGTAGGGATGATTGTCCTGAAACTTGTTTTGGTAATTTGTTGTTCTTTTCTACCAGCTCTCTACATTTGTCTCCCAATATCTTTCTCACCTTTTCTTTCTTTTCAGCCATGTCTTCCAAGTCTTTATTTTTTTCTTTCTTTTCAGCCATGTCTTCCAAGTCTTTATTTTTTTCTTTCTGCAAACCAGTGATTTCTAAAGCCTTAAGACTCACCTGATACATAAACTAAGAAAGAGAGTTTGAACCATATTGTACAGAAGATGAAATAACTAGCACTTGTTGTTCCTTATCCCTTTCCTTCAGCTCTTCTAGTTCCTTTTCCAACTCTGCTTGTTTTCTTTCAAAATATTTTTCTTTTTCAATCCAGAGTCCTGCATCTTTCTCCCACTATTTTTTCTTCTCTTCAAATTTCAACAACCTTGCCTTACAATCAATTAGTTTAGTATTTAAAGCTTCATTCTCTTTTTCAAACTCTGTCATCTCAGAGGTTTGTATGAGCTGAGTAGAGGGGATACTTAGCTTCTTTTTAATCATTTGGATTGCATTTTCTTTTTTCTTTAACAACTTCTGTGTGGAAACTCCTTTATTAGTCTGAATTTCAACTACCAAAAATTCCACTTGAAGCTTATTTATCTGCGTTTGATGGGCCTTATTTTCCACTTTCTCTTTTATGAGCAAGTCCTCCATTCTTTTCTTGCTAGATTGTAACCTTGATACCTACAATGTCTTTTGTAAAAGATTAGTATAAATGATATCCCATGTTTCTCTGTGTAAATGGATCATATCAGTAGTAGGAATCTTTTTCAAATTCATCCTTAACTCAACCACTTTATTTCTTGTAGTCACTACCAAATTTAAGGTGTCTTTAACCTGGTCCCTAACAGTCACCAAGGATACATCTTAACCAAGAAGTTTTCTTACTTCATCATATAACTTCATCTTTTCATCAAAGGTATTTTCACCTACATCTTTATATTTCTCTAGCAATTCAGTTCTAGACTTGTATTTATCTGCAGTTCCTTCAGGGACATTATCAAATGTGTACTCCTGTATTTCAAAGGCTGGGCCTTTGACCTTCACAGTTTTCTTTCTGCCTTTAGTATTTGCAACCAAGGTAAGTTTTCTTGGATTTTCAATCTTTATTTTCTTGGGTGTTCTGGCAGTGTTTTCCTCATCTACATCCACGGCTTTTGGGAAGTCTCTCTTATTCATATTTTTGGAGAAACAAGCCAATGGAGTGATATGGGTAGCTGCAGCAACAATAAAAGGAAGATCTTGTTGAGGAGGAGAATCCCCCTTTGCAAGTGACAGTGAATCCTCTTTCATATCCTCATCATCATTACTATCCTTGGGATAGGATATCCAATTTGCCGCCTCAAACATTCCTACCACCTCAAAATGCTCAAATGGTTTGTTTTTATTTGCTTGTCTCCTATCGGAGATGATATGGTGCAGGTCATAATTGATTGGAGCTTCCATTGAAAATCCCATTTATTTGAGCATGCTTTCGATTGTTGAAAGGGATGATTTACTCTTAATGGTAAGAGGGTTGACTCTCCATGGAAATTTGATCCCTGAAGGCTTCTTATAGCTCAAGAAATGCTCATCTTCAACTATTAGCCTTTGTCTAATCAATTCTAATGTAAACACACTTACTGTCAAAAATGCTGGCAGGACATAAGGCCAGAAATAAAATCCATATACCCTAATCATTGTATTGTGTTCAGAAAGGAACCAATCTTTTGCTCTTCTTTCTGTGATAACTGCAATAACTCTTTCATTTCTGGTAGGACTTTGGGCAATTTTTCTTGAAATAAAACCATATAATATATTGGGACCATAAGAAAATTCATAAACTTGCAATAATATTTACTCATCTCCTCTGTTATAACCATCTATGGGAGTTGTAGGTTATCCTCATTGAATGTTAAAAACATCCTCATCAGAAAAGACTAAAACCTGAAAGTTCTTGTCCTGTGGAAATTTATTAGTTGAGAATGAATGTTCTCAGCTAAAAATTCATCAAATTTAAGACACAATGATTGCATGGACTAACTCAATGTCTCAGACCCTACTTGACCTGTGCTAAGGCTGAATATCACACTCAACAATGGTTCTGTGATGAATTTATTCGTATCCATACCCAAAAACTGACTCATCAAGGTTATCAAAGACTATGTTTCTTCATTGAACAAGTTGTAATCAATGGGAAAAGGGTGATTTAGAAATTGGCTCTGAGGTTTCAAGCACGTCTTGAGGAAAGATTCTTTTTGTTTGACTCGGGACTCTCGGAAGAACTAGAGTAGGTCTTCTTCTTTGTATTCTTTAGAAGTTTGGGAAAAATCAACAAGGATTAGCAGAGTGTTTCAGATGACCAAGGAGTTTATTGGACATAGGATATTAGACCTAGACCCATCCATGATTACCTCTTCAGAAGGAGAGTAGTTACTGGTGCACCACTCGACGAACTCTGGGCAATTAGGGGTTCGTTCAACAGAAAAATAAAAGAAATACGAATTGAATACTCCATGACTTTCAATTCCCTGGTCTTGTAGGATTTTCAATTTGCTTTTGGTGGTTTATACATTATCATTTAGTAGGATAGTATCAAAGATTTCATAGTCTTTATCCTCTAGGGATTCTTCAACATTCTGGATCTCAGGATTTTGAACTTCTAAATCCTCTATTTAAACCATGAAATACTAGTCTAGCAGAGAAGTGAACCTACCAGGTCAGTTAACAGATCGGTTGGAAGGTTTGTCCATGGTGGCGTCTTCTGCATAGTTCGAATGCTCGTTTTCCAATGCTCCAGAAAAACAAATGGTTTGAATCCACGTGCTGGATTTTATATTATTTTATACCTCCTATCAACCATGCAATCTTTTCCAATCAAATGGAACTTCATCTGTAGATCTGGCACCTTTTAATCTGATCCCTTTAATCTTGGCCAGTGGTTACTAGTATTGTCCCATTCCTGCTATATCACCCTTCAATCTCCTCCCTTGATCTAAAAAACTCCCCAAATCTGAACCGTCCATTCATGGTTTCCACCCACTTACGAAAATCCTTCTTCCTCACTCTTTAAAATGACGGAATCCCTGTTAACAGTTAATATGGACTATACCTCATCTGGACCGTCAAAAGGTGGGGCCATTTTAACATTCTGTATAACTCCAGACTATATTCTCCCATGCATCTCTAATTTTCGGAATGGATCTCAGCCATCGAACAAAATCCACCTTAAATCCTCGTCGTTCAAACTGAAAGGGCCCACCAAATTACACAAATTTTAAACAACCTTAGATCTGACCTGAACATTGATCACAACGGTCAAAATACAACCCTTTTTACACCACTTCACTGATCCAAACATTTTATTTCTCCTTGTCCCTGCTTTTGCCAAAATTCTTAAACATGTTCACTTAAGCCTTTCATTTCTTGCAGAAACTCATTAATATCTTCTAAGGTCATATAATATAAGAATTTGAGAGACCTTATTTCTCCTTTCACAGGTGTAATCCCCTCCAACTAATTAGCACAAAAAATAGTGCTAACAGCGTGCGTCAATAGTTTTTGGAAATTCATATTTAGAAATGAACATGCCTCAAGTAATCTTGATCATACGCTTTCAAACACTTTCTTCATTGTCCATAATAGGTTTTGCAACTCTTTGGAAATACTGAATTTATGCAGAGAAAGTTAGAATTGCTTCGAAATGTTAGAATAATCAACCCATAGTTACCTACCTTAGACATTAATTAAATCATTTTTGTCTTATTACCTAGTTTCCTAGATTCCACTCTATGCTAGTTGCCTTCTATATGTCCCAGAAGTCAACACATGCTAAAAATGATTCATGGAGTGCTTGGGAAACATCCTAGAAACCCATTTTGGCATGTCTTCTTTATGCCAGATCCTCCAAAGCGCATATCTGATTTTTCTAAAAAGATTCATGTTTTATTGAGATTTAAGGCAAAAGGAAAAGCTAGACTAGGTGTAGTTGACTTGTTTTTCTCCCACATCATCCTCCCTCATTTTCTCCTAAAAAAACATGTATGAGTTGTCTTTCCATCCCTCATTAGCTTTTCTACTTGACTTAGCCAATTCGTGAGCATCTTGGTGGATTTGGAAACTGCTTTATGCACCTATGGGGGATTTGACTAGATTTAGTAAGCCTTCTTTTTGACCTTTTCGAATGGCATCCTTATGCATTCGAATATCTCATGTAATTATATATTGTAGTAGCCTATTACTTTATAAGGTTGGCTATTGTACACTTACTCAATACAAATTAGTGTTATGCTCTAATTTCAGTCTCCTTTGGTGTTAATTTTGCATGTTTGATTAGCAATTTTGTGAGTGTAATTGTTCTATCTCTTGGGTTCAATTTCCACATGGTATCAGATCCTTTGTAGATCGATTTATCTCCTTCCATATTTCTATTGCAGATTCAACATCTTGACTGGGAGCATATTCTGCTGATTGAAGGGCACAGTTTCTGAGCTATGGACCAATCTCAGAAGATCATCTTGACTCCATTCAATTTCTTTGAGTGGAAAGATGAGATGGATATTGTTGAGAGCGAAAGGTCTCTACAGGGTGACTATGGAAACTAAGGCAGAGCCCAATTTTTTTGTAGAGAAAATCAAATGGCACAACAGGAGGGATGAGGCCTATGGTCTTTTGTGTCTGAGCATTTCAAGAGACCTCCTCTTCCATCTTGATGGATTGACATCACCTAATGAAGTGTGGGATAATCTTGTAGAGATTTTTGGTAAGACAGATGAGATGAGAGGACATCAAATCAAGAATGAGCTGATCTCCTTGAGTCCCAGTAGCTTCAAATCCTTGCAACTCTATTTTTCCAAGTTTAAACCCCTTGATTTGCAGCTAAAATGATGTGGGATTGAAAAGAAGGAAGAGTACCTAGTTTTGGCCACACTCTTTGAGCTTGGACCTAACTATTCAATGTTTTTTTCGACCTTCCATGCCACCAAGTTGAAAGCTCGAGCCTGGAAGATGCCTAAGCTTACAGAGTTCATGGAATCCCTCACACAGGAACAAGATAAGTTGGTGATGATGGGCACCATCAAACCTTCCAAAGACCAAGCTTTGGTTGTTGGAGATTGAATGGTGGATTCAAAAAGCAATAAAAAGCTAAAAAGACACTTGAGCAAAATAGAGACAAGAACAAGTCTCAAGAACATCCCCAAGGTTCCAAGAAGAACTCCCAGAAGAAGAAGAACAAAGGAGAAATGAGCAATTACGCATACTGCAGTAAGGGCTATCATCTTGAGAACTCTTGTATGAAGAAGCAAATTGACATATTGACCCAAATACCAAAGAAGAAAAACATATTCCTTCCTGATTGCTCAAAGAAGAGGGAAGGAAGATCAAATTCAGAGGACAGAGAGAGAGTACATGCCTTGGTTGCTGGCACATCAAGCTCACCTAGCTTCATCATAGACTCTGGAGCTTCTAGGAATATGGTTTTGACAAAAGAGGCATTCTCATCTCTTGACATGTCGAAAGGTCCACCAATAATTTTGGGAGAGGACTCTCTCACTGACAGTTTGGGGAAGGGAAGGATTGATCTTGACCATGGTAAGTTCAATAATGTGTTGTATGTTCAAGGTCTTGACTCTAATATCTTTTCAGTGTATCAGATGACTCACACTGGGTCTCCAAAGAAGGTCATATTCTCCCTTAATGATGTTGAAATCACTGAGATTTCGAATGGTAAAGTCATAGCAAAAGGTGTTGTTGATCTTCGAAGGTATACATGTTTTCCCATTTTCTACCCTACTCAAACCCCTCTGCTCTTCTGATTCATGCTAATGAGGCAAGCAAGCTTTGGCATGAAAGATTTGGCCATCTTAACTACAAGTATCGTTCTGATTTGAGTGAAAAATATATGGTCATAGGGTTACCAAAGATCAAGTTTTCTAAGGGAGTCTATCAAGGTTGTATCCTAGGAAAACACCCATAGCACAAATATGAGAGAGCTAGTCAGGAGAGAACCTCTGCACCTCTTGAATTGATCCACAGTGACATTGCTGGTCCATTTCCTCATATGTCCATGAGTCAAGACAAATATGCACTAACCTTCATAGATGACTTTTCCAGGTATTGTTGGGTTCACTTCCTAAAGCATAAGTCTGAAGTTTTTGACCTCTTCAAAGTCTTTAAATCCTTGGTTGAAAACCAGTCTGGGAGGAAACTCAAGATCCTCAGATCTGACAATTGTGGTGAGTATGTCAAGTTTGAGTTCATTCAACATTGTAAATATGCAGGTATTCAGATGAGGCATTCAATTCGTTACACACCACAGTAAAATGGTGTTGCTAAGAGAAAGAACAGGTCATTGAAGGAGATGGCAACCTACATGATGGTGGCTATGACTTTACCACCAAAGTTTTGGGCCGAGGCTATAAAATGTGCATCCTACATCTAGAATAGGGTGCCTCATAAGCATCTTGATGGTATGACTCCTTTCGAAGATTGGAGTGGGCATAAGCCAGATGTGACCCATTTCAGGATTTTTGGCTCAAAGGCTAGGTCTAGAATTCCAACTGAAAAAGGAAAGGCTTTGCAGCCCCAAAGCCAAGAGTGCCTATTTGTTGGGTATTTTGAAGATTCAAAAGGGTACAAGCTGATCAACTTGAGCACTAACAAAGCTTTCATTGAAAGAAGTGTTCAGTTCCAAGAAGAGCCTTTAGTAGCAGTTGAAGTTGGAGAGTCTTCTTCACCACCAGATCCATTGATTGTAAGTGGAGAGACTAATGAGTTTGCTTATTCTGATATTTCTGATAATGATTATTTGATTGCAGATCCCGACAGTCCTACAAGACCAAAATGGGCAGCAAAGACCATTCATGCAAATGGGGAACTAGCTGGAAAACCTAGTGACACTGGGAGGACTAGATCTCAGTTTGAGAGTGCCCTTTGTGTGAAAGATCCTCTATTTGTTGATAATTTTTTTCTTATGGTTGAATCAGATCCACAGACATATGAAGATGCAACACATGATCCAATATGGCAAACAACCATTAAAGAAGAATTCAGCCCGCTCCAGAAGAACAACACTTGGGAACTGGTTGATCTTCCCCCAGGGAGGAAGCTAGTTCAATGTAAGTGGGTTTTCAAGACTAAGTTTGCTGCTGATGGTTCACCTTTGAAATATAAGGCAATATTGGTAGCCAAGGGCTACTCACAAGTACATGGTATTGGCTACAATGAAACCTTTGCACCAGTGGCAAATATGGACTCCATAAGGCTAGCTTTAGCCATTGTAGCTTCAAAGCAGCGGGAGGTACATCACATGGATGTGAAGTGTGATTTTCTAAATGGAGATCTCACTAAAGAGATTTACATGTAGAAACCTGAAGGGTTTGTTTCTAATCTATCTTTAGTGTGCAAGTTAAATAAATCATTGTATGGGCTCAAGTAAGCCCCCAGGGCTTGGTATGTCAAGATTGATGGCTTTCTACTGTGATTGAGGTTTGTTTGATGCAAGTCTAATCCTAATGTCTATTTGAAGTTGATTCATGGTTCTTTGATGATTATTGTCTTGTATGTGGATGACCTTCTGATTACAAGAAGTTCAAAGAAAGAGATTTCCTCCTTGAAGGATGCAATGAACCATGCATTTTCTATGACAGATTTGGGATTGTTGATCCAATTCTTGGGTCTCGAAATTGCTCAATCCCAACATGGAATCAAAGTACATCAGTCCAAGTATGCCTTAGATTTGCTAAACAAGTTCAACATGAAAGATTGCAAGCCAAGCAAGACTCCTTTCCTTTCAGGAGTTAAGCTTGAAGAAGCAGGTTCTTCTCCTACGGTAAATAATACACTGTATAGGCAGTTGATTGGGTGTTTGTTTTATATTACACACACTTGACCTGATATATATTATGCAGTTAGTGTGGCTTCAAGATACATGGATCAACCTCATGAGATCCATTGGAGAGCATCCAAAAGGATCCTAAACTTTGTTTAAGGAACAATAACACATGTGATCTTCTACAAAGAAAAATCTGATCTTGATTTGATTGGGTTTACTGAGAGTGATTGGGCAGGTGACAACATAGATTGAAAGTCAACATTAGGATATGTGTTCATGCTTGCAAAAGGACCAATCAGCTGGTCAAGCAAGAAGCAGAGTGCCATAGCACTCTCATCTACAGAAGCAGAGTATAGAGGAGTTGTAAATGCAGTAACTCAATGCTTGTAGTTGTAGGGGATTCTTGGAGAACATGGCTTCGAATCAGAGTTTTTAACTATCATCTACTGTGATAATCAGATCACCATTTGAATCTACAATGATCCAATTCAAAGACAACAAACCAAGCACATTGAGATCCATATGCACTACATCAGACAGCTTGTGCATGATGGTACCATTCATCTACTCTTTTGTGCATCTTCAGAACAAGTATCAGACATCTTCACCAAAGTGTTTTGTGAGAAGACATTCAACAATCTCAAATCATTGCTGGGGATTGTTGATCATGCTGTGAAGCATGATTGATGATAAGATTTCCAAATTTTGTTTTCCTGTCCATGTTTAAGGGAGGATTTTCCCACTGGTTTTTTTCCTCTTTCCTTGGTTGTATGGACAAGCAGTATGTAAAGGGTGACTAAGCCTTGTTGCTAGGCCCTATAGTTTTCTGAAATTTACTCATAAATTCACGCTTAAGGGGGGGTGTTAGAATAATCAACCCATAGTTACCTACCTTAGACATTAATTAAATCATTTTTGACTTATTACCTAGTTTCCTAGATTCCACTCTATGCTAGTTTCCTTCTACATGTTCTAGAAGTCAACACATGCTAAAAATGAGTCATGGAGCACTTGGGAAATATCCTGGAAACCCATTTTAGCATGTCTTGTTTAGTCTAGATCCTCCAAAGCGCATATCTGTTTTTTCTGAAAAGATGCCTGTTTTATTGAGATTTAGGGCAAAAGGAAAAGCTATACTAGGTGTAGTTGACTTGTTTTTTTTCCGCATCATCCTTCCTCCTTTTCTCCTAATAAAAGCATGTATGAGTTGTCTTTCCATCCCTCATTAGCTTGCCTACTTGACTTAGCCAATTCGTGAGCATCTTGGTGGATTTGGAAACTGCTTTATGCAGCCATGGGGGATTTGACTAGATTTAGTAAGCCTACCTTTTGACCTTTTCGAATGGAATCCTTATGCATTCGAATCTCTCATGTAATTATATATTGCAACAGCCTATTAATTCACAAGGTTGTCTATTGTACACTTACTCAATACAGATTAGTGTTATGTTCCAATTCCAGTCTCCTTTAGTGTTAATTTTGCATGTTTGATTAGCAATTTTGTGAGTGTAATTGTTCTATCTCTTGGGTTCAATTTCCACACAAAACAACCAAAAAATACATTTTTCCTAAGTTGAATAAATGTTATTTCAGTGTTAACCTTATGTATATGCATGTTGGTAATTTAAATAAAATGTATTCAATATACCTTTTAGCCACATCAGGACGTGAGGACAATATGCCAACCAACAAGCTCCAAAGTCCATAATATGATCCTTCAAGTTCAATCTCCAATGGTAAAATAGTTGCATTTGTGATGGAACATGATCATATTTATACTGTTAACACAAGTAAATCTTGCATACAATATCCTCTTGTTACTTTAATACATGATTGAGTAGAATAAATAAGAAAGGAATCAATTTATGGGAACATACTAGAAAGGTCTGACAAAAAGGAAAATGTACTGGTAAGCATATGCAACTAAATTTTCTGTGGATCCAACACCCTGAAGGTAGTTTAAAATAATCTATTGAATGACATGAACTCCAGTTATTTGAGTGGAAATTCCATTGCTTTTATTGCTTAAAAATCCTTATCTATTATTCTGACTTTGCATACGCTAGTGAGAATAAAATGAAACAAGGCTTAGTAGCAATGCTGTATATTCCCTGCTTTTAGTATTGTAAAATATCGAATATTTAAAATTGTAAAAAATCTAATATATGTCAAATATAAATTGTTGAAATCAAGAATCTTAATAGCTATGTCGAATTCTAACAGAATTCGCAACAAGAATCTTCTGAGCAATAGTTATGTCGAATTCTAACAGAATTCGCTTTCTATGACACTATTAGCCGAGTTGCGCTGATTTCAGAAACTTCAGTGAGTGAGAAGATCAACTGCTCCTCTAAACTTGATATTTTTAAGAACTTTAAACTAAATGAATAGAACTATCTATGAAACTCAAGCCTCGAACTCGGCTGCAATTATCACCGAGACTCCTAGAACTATAGTATTGCTGGGAGCATGCCTTATTATTATCAACTTATTCTTTATCTTGTTAATTGATGTACATAGTGAAGCAACAAAAGAAGACTCTCAAGAAATATTTTCTATAATAATTTGAGCAATCTTATTGTCATGTTATACCTTAGTAAGGAACACTCCTATGTGGCCTAGCTTTGGCTTTAGAACAAGCTCATAGAAATATTTTGTAAGGTGGAAGGATTTTGTAAGGTAGAAACATAGATCATGTTAGTGAATACTATGAACACTGTAAACATTAAAAATAAAAATAAAAACTTTAACATTATAAAAATTATGTATAAATTATAATAATTAATTACACATATGTAATTATGATAGAAATTTAGTTTTTGATATATTATTATTATGACTTACTTTGTAGAAAGTCTTATTCATTAAGAAAAAAAATATATAGATATAATTGTTTATACATTTAAGTAGAGATTAATGAATAAAAAAGTAAAAATATAATTGTTTTTACATTTATGTCTAGACTTAATTACATAGATAGCTTTGGACATTCCTATCATTATTGGCATCACTAATTATATAATTATATATAAAAATGTTGAAAACTATATATAAAACTAAAACTATGATGCAATAACTTAGATCTCCTCCTTGGGTCGAAGAAATGACATCTTGACATCTTAAGTTTTAGAGAAATGACATCTTGACATCTTAGGTTTTAGTTTTAAGTTATTGTTTGGCTCATTTTATTTAAGTCAATAAAAGAAGAAGCTAAGTATGTTGGTTATGAAGGATGGATGATAATTTAGTATTCGAAGGAACCTAAGAAGTATAAAGTATAGTTTGAGAAAATGAAGCATTAAAAATCCATGGTTCATTAATGCATCGAAGTCATAAAGAATTCACAATATTGTCAAACACGTATCCACACTTATGGTATGCATGTATGGTCTAAACACACGTCTTGCAAAAAACGGGCTTAGTATTGACACACATCGCATGCATGGTCTAACAACACGAAAAATTGACACGCATAGCATGCATGGTCTAACCACACGGAAAATTGACAGGCATCACATGCATGGTCTAACCACACGGAAATTGAATGGCAATGGTCATCTCATGTGAATGAGGAAAACATAACGAAGAGAAAAAAGAAAAGTTGAAGCACAAAGGTAAGGTAAGGTTACTAAGGTAATTGACAAACTATGATCTGTACTTATTTGCATGTATGAGAGTTGCTTTTGCGTGCCTATATGAGAGTTGCTTTTGCGTGTATGAGAAGGCAATTGACAAACTAAGATCTGCAGTTATCTGCGTGTATGAGAGTTTTTTTTTCGTATATGAGAGTTGCTCTTATTTGAACGCTAAAGTTTGGTTCTAAGATCTGCACTTATTTGCAATAAAACCATAAATTAATGGAGAATATTCACATAATATTCTCTTATTTGCAATAAAACCATAAATTAATGGAGAATATTCACATAATATTCTCTTATTTTGTTAGATAGCAAAGCTGCATATTCTCTTATTTGTAAATGTGTGAGAGTGCATCTATTTGAATGCAACCTTTTCAGTATGTATATTTATAAATAGCTCGTTTATATGAGAGTAACCATTAAAAATTATGGTCAATGATGGGCATTGTAATCAGTATGTATATTTATAAATAGCTCGTTTATATGAGAGTAACCATTAAAAATTATGGTCAATGATGGGCATTGTAAATGTTTGAGAGTGCATCTATTTGAATGCAACCTTTTCTGTATGCATATTTATAAATAGCTGGTTTATATGAGAGTAACCATTAAAAATTATTGTCAATGATGGGCACTAATGGTAGACAAATGCTATCACAAACCCTTATCATAAATATTATAATTTAAATTATCAAAAAGTTTCTGTTTTCCCATGGGTGACAAGGTGATATCAAATTCTTATGATTAACTCTCAAGTGCCTATTTTAAGGCTATCAACTTAATCTCACACATTAATTAATTAATGTGGCTATAAAGTTTCTGTTTTCCCATGGGTGACAAGGTGATATCAAATTCTTATGATTAACTCTCAAGTGCCTATTTTAAGGCTATCAACTTAATCTCACCCATTAATTAATTAATGTGGCTATGTTGCTAGTGGAGTAATGTTCTTACCTCCATCAAATGGTTATATTTTTCCAAGATATTATTGATGACAAGCAGCCATCTCATGTGTAAAGTTCATATTTTTAAATTAATCCATTGTATGAATTACTCCTGCAAGCTTGCCCAAAACTACGTATTATGTTTTTGAGAAAAGTAGGACAACTCTTTTTATTTTGATTTATGTTGTCAATTCAGAGTGTGGTTACTTCAACCATTAGTTGCTCTTCAAAACACAAAAATGACTTTCAAGTTCAGTCATTCCTCAAGTCCAGTCTTGGTTGAATTCCCCCTCCCCTCCACTAACGATATCATCACTACGTTAGCAAAGCGAATTCATACCAAAACTGTAATGAACAAATACTGTAACCAATGCATACACAATTTAATACCTGAGCATGAAAGGAAATCAAGCTACCTTACGCTCCAGTATATCAATTGAACAGAAGAGACATCACAAGGTTTAGCTCTAGGAAATATCATTACCTCTATGTGATTCAGGTAAAATCCATTGAACTGAATAGACATCGCAAGGTTTAGCTCTGAGAAATATCCTTATCTCTATGTGAAAGGTAATATCTGTATCAGGATTCAAAACAGAGTGGACATTCTTCTAAGAGTGTCTGGGATGGCCCACTTATTCTTACCAGGATGGCCTTTACCGGTACACGATGGCTCAATACCAACTGATGGCCGTCTATTTGGAGGTTGCTGTTAACATATTTAGGAGACAGTCACCATTTTATTAGGGCGCCCCCCTATCTAAAGCATTTCGTTGGCTTGGAAAAGGTAAATAGCATACATTAATTCGCATCAAACCTTTGGCCGAAGATTTAAGAAGAGCATTTCATTTTTTTTTATAGAGAAAGAAACATTTAATTTTAAATTTTATCTAGATAGTTTACTCCGTATATTTACCTTGCCGAATTGCTCACTTAGGTATGAAGAGTGTTGGGAAGACAGAAAATTTATTATTTAGTGATAAAAGCACTGTTTTCTATATATATCCAGCTCCAAAATCTCTTCGGTGGGAAAATTACAATTTCTTCTTCATACCAAAAACATTTCAATCTTGATTGGAAAGGTTATGAAAATGTTCACCGAACTTTTTGGGTAAAACCTTATAAGCAATGGAAATAACAGTAGAAAATTATAAAAAAAAAGAGGAGCCCCTATAACAGGCAATTCTAGAGATAAATTCCAGTATAGTGCTGCTATCAATTACCAGTCTGACAAACTATGGACGACATTTGTCAGACTATATAACAAGCTCTGTAATATCATGACGAAACCGCTAGTGACCAAAATTAGGGGACTTCTAACATCTTTGTATTTTCCTTGACAGAAAACACTAACCCTACAATATCAAAAGATAGAAAACTGCAGAAAGACAACAAACTAAAGAAAGTTTCTGAGTTCTTTAAAAGATCCTGCACTTTATCAAGAAACAAAAGTAGTACAAAGCTCAAAACTGAGCATATGGACTTGCACTTTTAAAGCAGATTACATAGATTCCTTAAAATTGAAGATTCTGTCTGCTCTATAAATATAGAGGCAATTATATTTGGGGAATAGCAGAGACTGCATAAATTCAACAACTTTCAATCTTTTGTGTTATATTCAGATCAATTTCAGCTGAAAATGGCAGTAAGAAAGTTGATATACAAGCAAATGAAACTAATGAAAAGAAAGCAATCACCTTAGAGTAATCTACTTAAATTTTTCCTAATAATGGCACATTAAAGTAATATAAACCTTAAAATTAACAAAAACATACTATTATTGAATAAATGCAAGTAATCATTAAACTTAGCGTCAAGCAAAGGAATATAGACATATACATAACTACTAAAAAAATTTGGAAACCACAGTATTAAAGATACAAAAATTAAGAAGCCCACACATACAAAACAAACAAACTATCATTGAACATGAACCTGAGCGGATGTTTTAGAAAACAATTCTTAAACACAAAATAGGGAACAGTTAAAAAAAATATAAAAACAACACTGTGTTCTATGTTTTATCAAAATAAATATCTTTAAAGATCTGGAAGACATAAACGAGAAGCTGTGGTTAACATGATGGACTGCATGCTCGTTAGCAGTTCCGTCCATGTTAACATATGCATCACTATACAAATGTCCATTGCCAGAAATTCCATTTGTTGCTGCTTCCCTCATTTTATAAGTTGTAAAGCTGGGAGAAGTCAAAAGGAAGCAAGCAAATGCTACAGATGTTGGAAGCACAGAGTAAGAGTCAGTCTTTCAGTGGGCAGTTGCAAATGTACTCAACAAAACAAAGGAGCCCTATATTTTGCATCTTGATAAAGTTAACTTTACCAGCTATACCAGTATTCAAAAGCATTTTCTTGAGCTTCATCTTTTGATGGGTTGAGACAAATTTGTACCCCAAACATTTCAAACTTACATAAACTCAAAACAAACAATAAACTAGGGCATCTTGAAAACAATGGCCATGGCCAGAGACAACTCTCGTGGATATATTACCTTAGAAACAAAAGATACTCCCGAATGAAAAACAAAATATTAAACTATACCAGATTTGAAAAGTTGTTTACATGAATATGGGGTTGCTACTCCATACGAGCTTGAGATCCACGATCTGCAGAGCTACATCATATGGCTTCAAGGAAATAATTATTTGCGAGCACGGCCCCCAGAGTGCTCGGATAACGATTGGAAGTGGTGTGATTTGATCTGGGGGCGTGGGATCTGGTGGGAAAGTGTAAAATTAGAGTGGAGTTGAGATAGGGGTACCGTCTTAGCCCATTGAACTCGAGACGGCCTGCAACTCTATCTCAGTGCCAACTGAAACAAGCAAGATGCATTAAAAATAAACCACCGGCCGGAGAAGATCCATGTTGAAGATAACCTTGCTAGGCGAATTTCCAGGCAGCCACGCACAACATTCATGCAACCTGCCACATTTAGGCAATCTTCCACGGAATTGAACGAGGCCTAGCCTGTGGAGTTTCCAATGTGTCAGAGAAACCGGTGTCAGCAGAGTGGTGTCAGAATATGTCAGAATACAACATAAAAGGATCTTGTCCATTTTTCTACATATGGTACTGATTTTTGTCTTCTTTTAATGCTTTCAACTTGATTATTTTTGCTTGAATGCTCAAAAGAAAACTGTACTTCATGCTTTGAACATAAAATGCAATTTGTGAAATCTTGTAATAGAGAGGTTTTGGACGTGGTTAAGAAAGTAATAGAAACACTTTATTTCAATAAATAAATGTGAGAAATTTGCCTAATGAACAGCATAATTTTGAAGGCCTAAAACACAAATTTATTTTTGTACAAACATTGAATACATGCATAGGTTTTCTTGATGAAACAACAAAGGGAATTGTGACAATCTTCTTTCACTTGCTCCCAAATGACGCACAAATTTACGATAACAACATAAGGTATAAATTCTTCATTCCTTTCTATTTTACCATTATCAGGAAACATTCTATCAACAAGGGAGGTTGCTAAGCAACAAGTCCCTGCCCTAAGTTTTGAAGTCTGGTTGCTTGGCTAGTTGAGAAGTTATTAACTTGGGTAGTATGGATTACTTTCAAATGCAACCTTTTGGAATTCTTTTGTTTCCAGTGCCAACTTCTAATGATGTATCGAGCATATCAAACATGAAACTTGAGAATCCATGAGCAATCTAAGAGGTTGCATAAAACATGGTGGTTGCATTCAGCTTTATTAGACAATCACATGAATGGATTCTTGCTGAGCTTGTACCCATAGGCTGCAGTGGAGGAGAATGGAGAGAGGATAATTTCCAAGAGCACCAGTTTAACCAAAAGCATCCCCATAAGCACCAGTCTAACCAGGATCATATCCATAAGCACTTTAATAAGCATTAGGACCAGGAGTTCCAGCATAAGAATTCCCAGTAGCACAAGCACAACAAGTCGTCCCAGCACAATAAAAGTCTAAGAAGGCCTAGTAGGAGCACTACTCGCAGCAGTTCAATCAGCATTTTCACAAGCAGAACCGGGCCAAGTAGAACGACCAGCACGAAAATCAGCACTAGTGGAACAAGTATAATTTCCGTAAGCCCTGGTTTAATCAGCAATAGTTTAACTCTCAGCCTTATTCTAAGTGGTTCCCGGAGCAGTTCCAGCATAAGCCGAAGTAGCCGCTGTATAAGCAATTAATTGTTTAACCGGGTAAGTAAGTTGCATTCGTCCTAGCGTAACGATCAGCAATAGAACCCGATAATAAATTCCCGGCAGCACAAGTTTCATAAGAATCCCCAGTAGCAGCACTACTCCCAGCAGTTCCAACATCACTAGTTTAAGCAGCTCCCGGGGCAGTACCAAAAGCACTTCCATCATAAGTTCCACCAGTATATCCATAAGCAGTATAAGTTGCATATTAACTCCAAGCAGTTTCTAGAGCAGTTAAAGCTTCATTCCCAGGGGCATAAAAAGTATCCCCAGCAAAGGCAGCACAAGCACTAGCGTAACCAGGCCAAGCAGCCTTACCATCATCCCCATAAGTAAAAGTCTAACCAGTAAAATATTAATAAGCACCAGTGTCATCAGCACTAGTGGAACAATAAGAATTCTAAGTATTTCCAGCATTTAAAATATAAAAGTTACAAGAAAAGCACTACAATAAGCAGTAAAATTCTAATAAGTCTAAGCATAATAAATTCTGGTAGCACCAGTCTAACCAGCTTAATTATGGGCATAATTATTCTTCCGAGCAGCAGCATTATTCCCAGCAGAACCAAGTTAAGCAGCACAAGCAAAAGTGGTCCCAGCACAATAACTCTAATAAATTCCATAATAAGTTTAACCGACCTCCTCATTCCCGGCAGCAGTACTCTAAGCATCAGGACTATCTAATTCCAATGAGCATAAGTCGGTATTCTAAGCAGCACAATAAGAACCGGCGTTCAAATTCGCAGGAGCAGTACGAGGAGCAGTTCCAGCGAAATCCCCATAAGCAGTGTAACCAGCGGAATTCCTGGTAGCATTATAAGCAAGAGTAGCAGTCCTAGCAGGAGAAGTTCCATTAGCATTTGATAATATGTTTAATCACATAATTCCAAGCATTCTAACTCGTACCACAAGCAGTTTCACAAGCAGAACCAGTAAAAGCATAAGAATAATTACCAGGAGAATTTCCAAGAGCAAAAGGATTGGCGGAAGTAGTTCCAGCAGTAAAAAAAAAGCATAATTCCTCCCAGCAGGATTTGACTCATAAGTTCCCATAGCTGTTCGAGCATCTTAAGTGGAAAGGGGATTCCCAGCCTAAGTTTCCAGAGCAGCATTCTCAGCAGTGGATGAACCAGTTGGACCAGCTATTACATATGAATTTAAAGAATCGTAAGAAACTGTACCTAATTGTTCTGCTCAGCTGCAAATTACAATTGAATTCGTTTGCAATCAGCTAATAAATAAATAGTGGATATAACCTGATATCTGGCTCATAAATCCAGTCTCACCAGGTGTTACATGTTTGAAAGCATCTGTCACCCGCAGCATGCAGCCTCTAACACGCTTACAATCCTGCAAAAGGCTAATTGACATCTAATACTTAGCATTAGACAAATGTTCTAAACATTAGACATGCTGTTGAACATAAGACATGCGGTAATGCTAAACATTAGACATACCTTTAGACATATGTAAGACAAATTTAACTTAGTCAATTAAAAAACGGTATGACAGCCAGGTATGACAAACTTAACTTGGTATGACAGCCTCGATAACCGACATATGCGTACACTAAGGATGGGTGCGGCAGTGTGCATGAGGGCCATGCGTCTAAGGCCACACCTAACCACCGGTAGAGATCGGGCTACATGTATGCCACCCAGGCTGCATGTAGGCCCTCTTTGCAGAGTCCCAAGGTATCCTTTATGACTCATAAAACAGGCCGCTCCTTCGTATTGCGCACCGGTTCAACTCTTTTCGTTCCGATTGGTATCGCACTTTTTTCTGTCTTCTTCATTAGTTTCCACTCTGACAACCATGACAACTACGAGTGGGACTATAAACCACGAGTTCATGCGCTACCCATGTTCCAGGATTAATCAAATTCTAGCCTGTGTTTCATACCCAGATCGAGACCCATCATAAAAAAATTGCACAGGTAAAGCATAAGAGGCAAAGGTAGAATGCCAAGTATGTAAAAATTTGTATTTCAATATTTAATATGAAATACTTATATTTTCTTTTAAGAACTAGTTCTACATGTGTAGATTCGACTTGGATGATACTATAACTGCTCTCCCATTTTAATTGTTAAAATTGGCAGTTTGAACAGAGATTTGTTTTAGGACTTAAGATCTTATTTATAGCTAGGAAAACAATAGAACGTTCGTTTCATGGTTCGTCCTGTATTCTAGATAAAAGCTCATGTTAATGCCTATCAATTCCTGTAGTTTCTGGCTTTCGTGAGATAGATTTAGTGCCCGGTTCTGCGTAGCAGCAGTGGAACCAGCGTAACCAGCGTAATTAGAAGAGAAATTCATGTTTTTTATTTTTTTGATTTTGGATTAGACCAGCGGTCTGTGTCATACTCGTTGGGACATGGTTATGTGCAGAATATGATGAAGAAACATACTGTCAATTTTGGACTTTGCATATTTTCTTTTTGATTCTTAACGGTTGCATTGTCAAGGGTAATTTTGGGAAGTGTTTTTTTGAATTTATAGACATAATTCTGTTATTTTAGGAGTAGGCTATCTAGACAGGATTACTTGGAAAGAACTATCTGATAGATGTCTTATAGACTCAGAAATATTGAGTCTATACTGATTCTTCATTGTGTTTCTCTTGGTTGAACTACCATATGCACTCAATATTGCACCCAATATTTTGTTGATATTTTGGTTTTTGTACTTACGATAGATAGTTATTACTCTTTTGGCTTATGAATGGTTTGTATTGGACTGAGTGTTCATGCCAATAATAAACTATATGATTGTATGTGCTAAAGATTCATGGCTATCATTTCTGATTTTTATGTAAAATCATTCTGTATTATGACAAAGTTTTACTAATTTAAAGTTGTCCTTTCCATTATGAAAGGATAAAAATAAACATTATTCCTTTAAATTTTGTGGGTCTGAACAGTAGCCAAAACTTAGCCAGGGGCCATTAAAATCCAGTATCCTGGGCCTCAAGGCATCCTTTATTTTTACGAGTCTTTGCCTATGTGATTTAATGAAGCTACAACATTACAGGCTATGATTTCAATGCAGAGGACCAATTTGCCCGCCAGCTTTCAAATTGTCATTTTTTATGAATTAATTTTGTAAAAACATAATTGTTGTGAGAGTATGTTCGTCAGCAGTCTAAAACCAAACCCATGAATATTATTGTGGGAGTATGTTAATTGGCAATCTGCAACCAAAACCAGAAATATGATACATATTTAATCTAAAACTTTTTGTCTTATAGGTTAAGCATTTTAAGTTTTCATTAGTGTGAGGGATTTAAAAAAAAACTTAAATTGAGTGCCTTAAAAAATATGGTGTAGGTGTGCTAATTATTAAAATTCGATTATAATGTTGAAATCTGAAATTTTATTATTCAAATTGTATATTTAATTATAAAAATGAATTTAGCCCCAAAATTCTTAAACACTTAAATTATACTAAATTCTAACTAAATTTTAATAAACAAATAGCAAAAAACCATACAAAAATTAGAACAGTAATTCTGTGAAATCTGTTTTTATGGCATAGCGGCCAACAGATTTGAGTCTTCTCAACAAAAGAAAAGACTAGGGTTTCCCTAAGAAAGGGTTTTAGGGAAAATAAGTCAATCTGACGGAGAGCTTCAAGCCAAAAAAACGTGAGCGGATTCTAATCTACTCAATGGAGAAAAACACGATGGATATGTTATACTTTTGTTTTGTCTTGATGAGGAGAGGAGACACGCCTTCGATATGAGATCAAGTTAAACACAAATAGCTGAATAACCTGCACTCGACTTTGAACTTGAACCATAAGTCAATGTCTGCCAATCCATCAGATCTATCAGATATCATATTGTTTGTGTTCATAGTGCACTCTCGTCACATGTCATATCGTTCACCTTTTAACATGAAGAACACAATAATGGCTCTCCTGATTATGATTTCGGTCCCGCTGATTGCACGCTATAACGACGACAGGTTACTCATGAAACTCATGAAGAATAGCCTGTTTATTACTCAGGTTACTCGGAGTGCACTCGACTAAAGGCCACTGGTGAAAATGAGCTTTATTTGCAGCGGAGTCCTTACCTGAATGCTCTGATATAATGTCTGCCTATGCAAAAACAAATATTCACACATGGCAAGAGATAAGTATACCTCCCTACCCACCTTCGTTACTTAATCTCTTTCGTTATCTATTTAGAAATCATGAAGCTATCTTTGTCTAGTCGCAGGATGAGCTTCCTGTAGAGTCTATACTGCGGACTGTCCAAAGCGCTAGTAGCTTCCTAGTTCAATTTTAGTTTGGAGTTTAGCAAGCCAAATATAGTTGAAAAAAACAACAGCTGAAGATAAAAATATGAAATACCTGTGTTGGCCCTCTCTGCAGAGGATGCTGATCTGCAACACGAGCATGGGACTCCAAAGCACGCTCAGGAAGCTCAGACTCTCTACCACGATCATTTGGTGCTTCATCCTTATTATTAACATCTGAATAAAAGACAAAATAAGGGTTCCTAGCTTGTCTCTTTAGCTCCTGGGTCGGAATCACTCAACAGAAGTAGTGTCTGCAATGTGTGTTGCTTGCCTATTTCACGTTGCTTGCCTCCTTCCTTCGATGTCTGTCTTTCTTTCTCAATTGTAAAATAAAGTCCATTCCATCTGCACCTGCCATCTCTCCTTATGAAAATGTCTCGACACCACCTGGCAGCATTTTGTCCTTGCTGTCCACTGAAGAGTAAGGCGAGTAAGGCTGCTCTCCACCGAAAAGCAAGGCGGTGGGTGGAATCAAACAAACATTTAATGTTAAGAGTTATTCGCAAACTAATGCTAAGCGAGTAATAGCATTAACACATATCAGTCTTTTTTTTACTAAGCTGATAGTGAAACTTAGGATATCATGATGTCCAAAAAGATACCCGCCTTGAGAAGAGGCCAAATAATCCGGTTGAGCAGACTGATCGAGAGACGGATACCGAGAGACGGGAACGAGGCAACCTCCAATGGTAAAAACCAATTATTCAAAAGCACTACTCAGGCCATCTCTGAGATGTTGGCTACCCCCTTTTTGCAAGGTTATCCTGTAACTCAAGGAGCACACCAGCTTTTACCTAACCCTCTCTCTAGATCAAAGAAGAAGCGTCATGTCGATGTCCAAGAAGATACCCGCCTCGAGAAGAGGCCAAATAAGAGTTCCAATTCTCCAATTGGTTGAAAGAACGGTGGGCAAATAGATGTCAAATGAACACTGACTAATAATTAGATAAAACAACTCGGTTATAAATGATTCAATGCAAACTTAGGACTAATAATTTATATTCGTTTGCTAGCCAATGGCAGGGACTAATAACAACATAAGGTATAAATTCTTTATTCCTTTCGATTTTACCATTATCAGGGATTTTTAGCATAAGCGAAACATTATATCATGCATTTGTTATTGTAAGTGAAACATTCCAAATAAGTGGAACATTCCTTTGATATTGCAAGAATGTATGTAAATTGTTGCTATGTGAACTTCACCAAGTAACTGCTAAATGAGCATGACAATAATTTGAGTAACAAATATGAGCAATTAAAAGAATATGAAGGGGTAGTTACGTGGGTTGCAACGATGAAATTTGGGTGTTATATTGCTCCTCTACCCAATTTTTAAATGGTGGTAGCTTAAATTAACAAATGCTATTGAACTAATGATTAAAATGACTAAATAACTATCACTTTACAAAAAATCACTGAATAAAAACTACTAAATATACTACTACTAAATATACTACGAGTTGACAAAAATTAATGATTAAAATGACTAAATATACTACTTATTTCGTATTATAAGTAACTCACAATAAGTTATTAATAGTCACATGACCAAAATTACTCATTTATATAATTTTCTTAAAATGTAAAAATATTGCTGAAATCTTATTAATTTTTAAATTTCCAAATATAAAATGTTAAATTAATTTTTCCTAAAATTAAATGATAAACCATTAAATTAATTAAATAAATTATATTGATTATTTTATTTAAAATCTTAAATAAATAATAATATTATATTAGTTAAATATATATATTGAAAATACCTCGTAAATTATGAATAAAGTATAAAAAAACACATAACACTAGACACTCGACATGGACAAAGACACAAGAAAATTGAACTAGCTAATTATGATTTAAAGAAATATGATAACCGAAAGAGAAACTTAAACACTTCAATTAATTAAAATAGAAAATTTAATAACTAAAATAAATAATAAAAGAAAAGGACATTTGGCTCACATGTAATGTAGGAAATCATAAATACAAAAATAATAGAGTATTTGCATGGTGAAAAGTAGAAAATTTAATAACTAAAATAAATAATCAAAAGAAAAGGACATTCGGCTCTTATGTAATGTAGGAAATCATAAATACAAAAATAATAGGGTATTTGCATGGTGAAAAGTGGAGGTTACAAACACCACCATTTCAAAATGGAGGGTTAATTTATGAAATTTTGAAGAGTGAAGGATTTCAAAATGGAGGGTTAATTTATGAAATTTTGAAGAGTGAAGGACATGTTGTATATATTTGTAATCGTTTAGTTTATTTATGTTAATTTGATTTACTTATTATTATTGAATTTATTAATTTTTATATTTTGTATTTTATTTTAATGTGTGAAAATTAATAATAAGTTGATAATAAATTTTAATTCATATTATTTTAACAAAGATTAATAAAGAAGGAAACATGATACTAGAATTTAATATAATTTTTAACATAAATATTAAGTAATTGTATAATTGAGTAATTACTAAGTACTTTACAATATGGAAGAAGTTGCCAACATAAAAGAAAAGGTCACATGGGAAGATGGGTTCTTCATGAGAAACATCCATTAATTTGTTGATGTATTTGTAACTTTAGAATGTATTCACCTATGTATCTTATGTCTTGTACCTCTATGTTTATCCTGGGATGTGTTTGTAATGTAATTGAGTCATGATGTCATGCCCCGATGTTCCGATAAGAAGGATCTATAATGTAAACAAGTCATGTCAAGTCATTGTGGGTAACCCTCCTATTGTTTAAGGGTTAAAGTCCCCGCAGTTCCGAGGCACTAGGGTTATTAGACTCACCTAGTGAAGTCGGCCATTGTAGGGTTTTAGTCATGTCGGGAATCAGTATAAATAGAGAGGTGACCTCTCTATTTAACACACACACATTCACACTCAGTTGGAGCGCATAGCTGAGGAAGAAGAAGACACTGGGGCTAGGAAGAAAGAGGTTACTGCTGTTGGGAGATCATCTTATTGTTTTGGGATTTTTCTATTTGGTGCTAATTCTATCTCTGAGGAAGTTGCGGGGTTTTCTCCATTTATGGTTTCCTCGAGGAAAAACACTGGGTTCATTGTCTCGTGTGTTTGATTGTTGTGCTTGTTATTCTCTCAATTAAAATATCCTAATAATGCTAGCTTAATGTTAAAAATCTAACATGGTATCAGAGCTAACGTGAGAAGAAGACACTGTGCAGCTGCGGGAACTAGGGCTTCCTACTTTGTGGATCTTCCTCCACATATTTTCAGCAAAAGAAGGTTGGATTAACTCTCCTCCGTAGAGTGCATCTTTCTGTCGAAGCATAATCCAATTCTGAGGTTTTTCAGTTTTGGACCCGACACTACTGCCCAAAATTAGGGCTTTTCACAGAAGACGAATTTTTCAGTGAGCCCAGGCTTGGATTGATCTCCTCCCCAAAATTGAAGTTAGGGATCAATTTCAAAGCATTTGGTTGGATAGAACTCCAGAAAAGAAAAACCCTAATCTGCTCCTAAACCAGCACTACGGGATTTCAGCTCCAAATCCAGATCCGACATCTTGACCTGGTAAGATCTAAATATTTTGTATTTATATTTGAGGTTCTCAGTTAAGATGTCTCATCATACCAAGCTTGAGGGAGCTGATAACTTTCGAGCTTGGAAGTATAGGATCTCCCTGGTTCTGGAAGAGAATGAGTTGCCTCCTACATCAATGAGGAGGTTCCAGTTCCAGAGGGAGATGAGGCTAAGGCCTTACATAAGAAGAAGTTGGTTATGGCAAAGAGGATCATTGCTGATTCTATCAAGGATCACCTTATACCACATGTGTCCTCCCTCAAGACACCTAAAGCTATGTTTGATGCCCTAACCAAATTGTTTGAAGGAAAAAACATAAACCGGAAGATGACCTTAAGGAACCAATTGAAGAATGTGAAGATCCAGAATGCAGAAACCATCCAATCTTACTTCACAAGGGTTTCTCAGATCAAGGAACAATTGGAAGCAGTAGATGAAGAAGTGGAGAATACAGAGATTGTGATGACTACCTTGAATGGTCTCCCTAGGACACGGGACTCCTTCATTCAAGGGATTTGTGCAAGGAAGAAGTTAGTCAAGTTCAGTAGACTGTGGGAAGAATGTTCTCAAGAAGAATCTCGGATAGCAGCTTGAGAAGAGAAGATGGGAAGTGAAGATCAAGCTCTCACAGTACAATCCAAGAAACCCAGATCCAACCATCACAGAAGTAAGTACTCTAATCAAAGGAATAAATTCAGAAAGCCTAGAGATAAGTCTAAGTTTATTTGCTATACATGTGATGAGAGAGGAGACTTTGCTAGACATTGTCCTAAGAACAAAAGTAGCTCTCACAAGAAGAAGGGAAACACGAGAAGACATCATGCTCATGCTGTAGAGGATGATGAACCTTCATCAAAGAGAACTAGATATTAAAGTGAAGATTCTTCAAGCGAGGAAGAATATGTTTTGATTTTCGCTCTCACGGGAAACATTACTCATGGAAGCAATGATTGGCTTATAGACAGTGGTGCTTCCAAGCACATGACTAGATTCAAGGAATTCTTTGTGAAACTTTCAGAACATGAATCACCTCACAAGGTGAAACTAGGAGATGACTACTAGTATCCAATAAAAGGTAGTGGGGAATCCTCCTATAAGCTAGACTCTGGAAAGTCTATGACAATGAAGGAAGTATTGTTTGTACTAGGACTCAAGAAGAACCTTCTCTCCATATCTGCATTAGATGCAAAAGGAATGAGGGTTTCATTCATAGACGGTCAAGTCATCATGTGGCCAAAAGGAAAGACTATTGATGATGTAATAGTGACTGGGGAACAAGAAGGAGGTTTGTACAAATTGAAGGGTCATCCAGAACAAGCCTTGGTCCATGACACAGTAGAGCCAAATGAACTTTGGCATAGAAGGCTCGCACATGTGCATTACAGAGCACTACCTATTGCAAGAAAAGTTGTTGAAGATCTTCCAGAAATACAAGCAAAACATGATGGGGTCTGTAAAGGATGTACGAAAGGAAATAACACAAAGAAGAAATTTTCAAGTAGCGAGAGCAAAGCAAAAGGAATCTTGGAAATCATCCACTCTGATGTATGTGGTCAAATGTCATCAAGTTCACTAAGGGGGTATGTATACTATGTTTCTTTCATTGATGACTTTTCTAGGAATACATGGATCTACTTCATGAAGAACAAAGATGAAGTATTCAACAAATTCAAGGAATTCAAAGCCTTGATTGAGAATCACACTGAAAAGAAGATTAAGACCTTTCAATCAGATAATGGCAGAGAATCCACATCAAATGAATTCAAAAAGTTATGCAAAGACTCGGGGATTAAGAGGGAGTTGTCCACTCCTTATAATCCACAATAGAATGGGATTGCAGAACGGAAGAATAGAACTATCATGGAAGCCACAAGAGCTATGCTTCATGATCAAGATATGCCTATGCATCTTTGGGCAGAAGATGCCAGAAAAACGGTGTATGTACATAACCGTACTCCACACAGAGTACTCGAGAACAAGATTCCCGAAGAAGTCTTCTCCGGCAAGAAACCAGAAGTCAGCCATCTCAGAATATTCAACTGTCCTGTGTACATACATATTCCTAAACACAAGAGAACAAAATTAGATCCTTCAGGAAAGAAGAGTATATTTGTGGGATACTATGAAAGCTCGAAGGCTTACAAAATCTATTTCCTAGGATACAAAAAGATTGACATCAGCAAGGATGTGACATTTGATGAAGACACAGCTTACAACAAATCCAGAAAGAAACTTGCTGAAGAACCTGAAGAAGCAGAAGCACCCAGAATTCATGATACAACCATGAACAAAGAAACTCAAGGAGAAGATCAAGAATTTGAAGAACCATAAAGACCTGTAGATCCACCTCTGGAGAAGAATCCTCATAAGAGGAAACCTGCTTGGGTACATGAAATTATCCAAGGTGCAGAAAGATATGGGGCTCTAGAAGAGAATCACAGAGAAAGAAAGAGGACCAGATCCTGCTCCGGGTATGTAGCATTACTATGTGATTTCATCGATAAAGAACCTTCTAATTATGAAGAAGCGGCAGAACGGAAAGAATGGAAGGATGCTATGATCAAATATTATCAATCGATCATGAAGAATGATGTTTGGGATGTTGTCCCAAGACCAGAAGGGAAGTCAGTTGTAACTTCCAAATGGATCTACAAGATCAAGCATGCTGCAGACGGTAGCATTGAAAAATATAAGGCAAGATTTGTGGCTTGTGGTTTCTCCAAGAAAGAAGGAATAGATTATGAAGAAACCTTTGCAATTGTAGCTAGATACACTTCCATCAGATCAGTATTTTTGTTGGCTGCAGTAATGAAATGGAATATACAACAAATGGATGTCAAGACTGCTTTCTTGAATGGTGTAGTGGAAGAGGAAGTGTATGTAGAACAACCACTTGGTTTTGAAACACATGACAGGGAGTCTCATGTGTGCAGATTGAAGAAAGCCCTATACAGTTTGAAACATGCACCCAAAACATGGTACGACAGAATTGATATCTTTCTATCCAGTTTGGGCTTTACCAAGAGTAAAGCAGATTCCAACCTTTACTACAAGGTTGAAGATGGAAACCCAGTGATGCTTCTACTATATGTAGATGATCTATTTGTAACAGGTATGGATGGGTTGATTGCTGATACAAAGAGAAAACTTTCTGCCGAGTTCGAAATGAAGGACTTGGGTATGATGCACTATTTCTTAGGCATGGAGGTGTGGCAAAATGTAGATGGAATCTTCCTTGGACAAGGGAAGTATGCAGTAGAGATCCTGAAGAGGTTTGGTATGATGGACTGTAAGGCCATGGCCACACCTATGGCATCGAACCTGAAGCTATTAAGCGATGCTTCATCAGAATCGGTTGATGCTACGATGTATCATCATATGATTGGGTCCTTGATGTACCTGACGAACACGAGACCAGACATTTGCTTTGCTGTGAACACCTTGAGCCAGTTCCTGACAGATCGGAGACATGTTCACTTGATTGCTACAAAGCATATTCTGAGGTACCTGAAGAGTACAGTTGATTATGGGCTCAAGTATGAGTTGAATCAGAAGTATAACTCGGAGGGTTATGTTGATTCAGATTGGGTAGGAAGTTCCATTGATAGGAAAAGCACTTCAGGGTGTTGCTTTAGTATGGGATCAGGTGTGATCTCTTGGTTTAGCAGGAGGCAATCCTATGTGGCAGTGAGTACGACTGAAGCAGAGTATGTCACAGCTTGTTCAACTAGTTGTGAGGTAGTATGGCTAACGAAGCTACTGTCTGATTTATTTGATCTCCAGTTGGATGCTACTTGTATATATTGCAACAACCAGAGTTGTGTGAAGTTGTCGGAGAACCCGGTGTTCCATGAAAAGTTGAAGCATATCGAGATCAAGTATCACTATATCAGGGATATGGTGTAGAGGGGAGCAGTGAAGCTCCAGTATGTTGCGATGGACGATCAGATAGCTAATGTGTTGACGAAGCCATTGGCTAGGGTGAAGTTTGAGTACTTCAAGGAGAAGCTTGGTGTTCTACAGATCGAGGTTCCCTCTAAAGGGAAGTGATGAGTCCGTGAGCCATTCTGATATGGGAGAGGATTAAGTTCCTTCCATAGTTAGATGTAAGGGCTGATCCATTCTGTCATGGCGAGAGGATTTAGGTTCCTTCCATGTCAGATATGAGTTCTGAGCCATTTTGATATGACTGTAGGATTGGTTCCTACATGATCAGATATAAGCGCTATTGCCATTCTTGGAATGGAGGTGCCTGGTTAGTTACCAGGAAAACTCAGTCTAGGATTGAGATCCATTCTGATGTGATAGAGGGATGTATTCCCACTTGATTATATGTAAGGGCTGAGCCATTCTATCATGGTTAAAGGATTAGGTTCCTCCCATGTCAGATGTGAGTGCTGGCCATTCTGATGAGTAGGTCATATGTAAGGGAAAATACCATTCTCCGGGAGAATGGAGGCACTTGGTCAGTTACCAGGAATCCTTAGTCTGGGACCGAGATCCCTTTCGATGCGATGTGTTTACGCATGGTCGAATGTAAGTGCAGAGCCTTTTTGATAGGATGAGGTCGGATATAAGTGCTGAGCCATTCTGGTGCAATGTGTTTACACATGGTCAAATGTGAGTGTTGTGCCTTTCTGACAATATGGGGTTGGATGTAAGTGCAGAGCCATTCCGATGCGATGTGCTTACACATGATCAGATATAAGTGCTGAGCCATTCTGACGCGATGTGTTTACACATGGTCAGATGTGAGTGCTGGGCCTTTCTGACAAGATGAGGTCAGATGTGAGTGCTGGGCATTCCTTTTTGACAAGACGAGGTTAGATGTAAGAGCTAAGCGGGCCATTCTGAATTAAGTGTTAGATATAAGCGCTGATGAAGACCTACATGAAGGGTAGGCCTACAGGACTGATTATGTAGAACTTCTTGTGAGAAGAAGAATCAAGATAGCACAATCATGAGATAGATGTGATGATGATCCAGACTTGATGATGATCTAGATCAAGTGATGATCCAGATGTGATGATGATCTAGCAGTGATGATCCAGTAGTCGTGATGATGCAGATTCTGTGATGAAGAAGACTTGAAGACTTGAAGACTTGAAGACTAAGAAGACTTGAAGATTAAGATAACAAGATGACCCAGTCGATACAGAGAAGAAGACCAGTGCTAAAAATTGTGTCGAAAGAATACCTTCCTAGTTAAGAGGGAGTGTTGATGTATTTGTAACTTCAGAATGTATTCACCTATGTATCTTATGTCTTATACCCCGATGTTTATTCTGAGATGTGTCTGTAATGTAATTGAGTCATGATGTCATGCCCTGATGTTCCGATCGGGAGGATCTATAATGTAAACAAGTCATGTCAAGTCATTGTGGGTAACCCTCCTATTGTCTAAGGGTTGAAGTCGCCGCAGTTCCTGGGTACTAGGGTTATTAGACTCACCTAGTGAAGTCGGCCCTAGTAGGGTTTTAGTCATGTTGAGAATCAGTATAAATAGAGAGGTGACCTCTCTATTTAACACACACTCACTCACACTCAGTTGGAGCGCATATCTGAGGAAGAAGAAGACACTGGGGCTAGGAAGCAAGAGGTTACTACTGTCGGGAGATCATCTTACTGTTTTGGGCTTTTTCTATTTGGTGCTGATTCTATCTTTGAGGAAGTCGCAGGGTTTTCTCCATTTATGGTTTCCCCGAGGAAAAACACTGTGTTCATTGTCTCATGTGTTTGATTGCTATGGTTGTTATTCTCTTAGTTAAAAGATCCTAATAATGCTAGCTTAATGTTAAAAATCTAACATAATTAATCAAATGTTGAAGACAACACTTATTTGAAGGGGAGGGGCATGTTAAGCCCTATATATTATGACATTACATTTCTATTATTATATTAGTATTGTTTTTATTGGTTAGTTAGGTCCTTGATTGTGGTTGTATGATCCGATAGGACCTTAATTGTAATTGCACCCATTGTCTCAAATATATACCAAGGAGACCTAGTTTAAAGATCATTTCATCTTGTCCTATGCATTTGATACATTATAAAAAAATGTTCCCCCTCGAAGAGGATTCTTATTCATATATTTATTGCATTCTCAAGGCGTTGGACTACTCTCTCTTTCTAAATTTATGCTATTTTTGGAATTTGGTGCATAACAGAAACAAAAAAAACTTGCTTCTTACATCGACCCACTAATAGATATTAGAAATTTATTCTTTTTATTTGCTTCACATTTTTCAAAGAAAAGTATGGCTAGATGTTGCAAATTTTGTCAAGAAAACTATGAATGCATTGAAGAATTCATTTTTTCTACGAACTTGGTCAATTCTCAATTTTTCCCATGTGACCCAATTCTAAAATATCTATTATAATATACAGTTTAGACTCAATTTTCTATTTATTGTTCATCACAGACTAAATTTATTGATTTTTTTCTTGATTTGGGCATTGTAGGTAAGGAAAATGTTGAAAAACTTTAATACTTTTTGTCTTTAGGGTCCTTGTTAGGATATTTTTTAGTGTATTTTTATTTAAGCAGCATAATTTCGAAATTTGGTTAATTTGGTTCTTACATTTGGTTCAAATCTCTTTTACAATAGGTAAGAACTTCAATTTTTTCTTCTTAAAATTTAAAAGTTTAGCTTGTTGACTCTCATTTGTAGAAATAATTTAGTTGAGAAAAATACCCATTTCATTCTTAGTATTAAATATTGGTATTTTTTGCATCTCCTTTTTTAGATTGCACTAGCTCATTTCTAGTTTTCATTTGAATTGTTTTGTTAGAAGAATGTTTAAAGTGTTTCCTTACATGTTTAGAAAACCCCTCTTTTTTGTTAAGAAAACTAATCATTAGCTTGAGTATTAAACATTTTAATTCTTTTCTTTTATTACACTTTCTGTTTCTAGCATTTACTTTTCAAGCAATATTATTCTTATACACGCCACTTATGCACACACTTGACACTTTAAATCCAACAACACTTGGTTCATGATGCCAAGTTGAGCCTTAAAATTAGCACTTAATCTAACTAATTAAAATCCTAACTTTTGGACTCATAATAATATTTTAGTTAGGATAGGATTATGGGCAGAGGTATCCAAATTACACACTGCATTCTTTCACATATGAAACTTAGTCGTTGAATTTGAGGGAACTTAAAATCCTTTCTATTAGGGCATGGTTCAAAATCCATTTGATAATAGGAACACTCCTCAAATTGGATAATTCTAAGATTGGGACTAGAAATGTGATTGAAACTCCTAGAAATCTCTAATGAAATATCCTCAACCATTTGATTTCATCTTAAAGGAAACACAACTTGTTTCATGTACCCATAAAAAGGTAGCTTAGTGGCCCATGTTTGGGTACCTACCTGGCTAACCCTTGTAAGAGGGAGGACACCCAAGACATATTTGTTGGTCAACTATAGTTTCTTTTATTGTCCTTCACATTTATTGTGTCATTCAAATCTTCACTCACTTCATTGGTGGACCTAACATCTCATAAATTGGAGTTTTTGGAAGGACCGTGTTCATCTCTCTTCTTCTTCCTAACCAATGCACATTTCAATACCACTTATTGAGGAGGATTTGAGAGATTGTTTTTGTCTATTTTCACACCATTTTGAATAGATATACTTTTAGGCCTAGTGAGTCATTTTTCTATTTTAGAGTGTTTATTTTTACATTCATTCTTTACATGATTTAGTCACCTTTTTCACCCACATTGCACTTGAATTTAATTAAGTATATCTTAGAAATAACACGATAATGAATTTAAACCCCTCTCATTAGTGTATCATAAGTATTTTTTTTGAGGTAGTGATTGCATAACACACACTCAAGGTTACACCTCATGTACCTCTTAAAGGTTCTTGAGGTATTTGAGGTTTCTGATCCACTCTTGGTATTCCCAGTCATGTTATTAGTCCACCTCAATGTGTGATATTAGAATTCCATCCTCCTACGTCCCCTCCTAGATCCCCCTTGGGATAAATTGATTCAATTTCCTTGCAACCTAGCTCATCATCTTCACCTAACACCCTTACCACACAAGTAAGTCTAGCAACCAATATGTCTAGAGTTACTCCACCTTGTTCTCTCAAACATCCTAATGCAAATACCAATATGAATGTGAACGCACCCACCATTGTGTTACCACCTAAGTTGTACTTAGTGGTTTTTTATCAAGTGAGCCTGGTGAACCGGAAAAGGATAACTTGTTCAGACTTCAGAAGACCTTTGGAAGTACTTCTGGGAAGTGCTTGTTGTACTATATCACATGTTCATACCCCATGGGGGAATTGTAATAAATGTTCTAGCATGATAGTGTCTGTAAAAGACTCGGTCTCTTAGACTTTATTTGTCAATCCGATCAGCCCAGGGTGTTTTTTCCCTTGGTTATTATTGGCTGTTGAATAAACGATTGATAATTTTTGAGTTTTTCACTCCATACCTCCAAAGTTGGGGTGGTAGGCTTGGCATTTAGGCCTATTGAGGTTACTAGAGTATATGTGTCAATGTATAAACATGCTAGACATCATGGTCAAGTCATATGAACATGTCTAAGTCCCCCTAGGTTTTTTCAATTTTTCAATTTTTTAGATTTTTCAGTGTTTTTTATTAAAAATTTAATTTTTCCAAAACTTAGGCTATTTTTTAATAGTTTAATTGGAAAAATTGATTTTGTAATAAAAGTGGGCCAAATAATTAGTTTCAGTCATGTAGGTGCTCATTTTCAAGCTAAGAGCACCATGTAAACCCATGGACACACTATTTCCTAGTTTTGAGTGATTTTCCATCACTCAGGTCAGAAAGCCCCAAAAATAAATTATTGATTATTTTAATTAATAAATTGATGAATAATGGAGCAAATCCAAAATCATAGATCGGTGGATTCTTAGCTGATTTGATTGAAATCAGTCAGATCTGAACCAGATTGACTAGATTTGACAAATCCTTGACTGATGGAGGTGATCTGTATAGATCCAGAGTTGATATTCAACATCATTTATGGGGAATTTCACCCTCCCTCTCTCCTCCACACGTTTTGGCTCATATGGATGAGTTTTGGTGGATGCTTCAGTCAACAGGTTGAGGTGTCAGTCAGATCAGCTCTCCGATTGACAATTGCACTCAGTGAGACTCAGATCTGGCTCAGTTCAGCTTCAGATCTACATTGATTGACTCTCCATCAACTGATTTGGTCTATCTCCTTGAGATTTGTGCCCCCCTTGGGCTGGATCTCCTAGTTTTTGTATATATCCAAGCATAAGCCTCCTCTTCCAAGCTAGTTAGAACTGGGATTGAGGTGCTGCTACTATTGTACTGTTGTTATTGTTCATTTGAAATAAAGAGAAGCTTTGGAGGCAAGATGGTGTTATGCCATTGTATGTGTTAAAGGCGGAAACATTTTTTGGCGCCGTTGCTGGGGATAAATATTTTTATTCCCGAGTACGACTTAGCTTAAATTTTTTCTAAACAAATAAAAAGATAAAAAATTTTGATTGATCTAGTCTTTAAAAAACATAAAAATTAAAACTCGATCCATCTGGTGACTCCACTGTCTAACATGCCTTCAAGAATTTCTACTCGAAGAAACCACCGACAATTATTCAATCCTCTCCCTGATCCCAAAAGGTTTATTAGGGAAATATTGAATAGTCAGACTTCTCGTAGAAACCTTGCAAATTTAGGAGACCAATCCCTCTCAGATATCCATCACATATTTGTAGAGAGTCATGTTCAGCAATCTTAAGAAATGATGGAATTGTTCAAACCCATTGACTTTTCTCAGATAGCAGGTGCTACCCATGCCATTCCAAAAGATGCTATCAAGAAGCTCCCCATATTTCAAGGCAATAATGCCATCACTGCCAAGTCTCACCTTCGAAAGTTTGAAAAGCACTTGGTCAGTTATTGCAATGATGTTGCCCATGACCATGACGATGTAAAAATGAAGATCTTTGCTTTATCCTTAGAAGATGATGCCGAAGAATGGTACTTCGACCTAGATGATGATTCATATAAAACTCTTAGTGAATTCCTAGAGGGTTTTAAGAAGAAATGGGGGGGGGAAAGAAAGAACCAAGACATCTGCTTGCTGCCCTTCATAACATAAAGAAGATGGAGAATGAAACCATGGATGAATTTAACACTAAGTTCAGGTGTGTGGTTGCAGACCTCCCTAGAGAAATCAAGCCAAGGGATGCCTCCATCCTAATATCTTACATCGAAGCTTTCACTGGTGATTTGAGGTACCAGTTAAGAGACAAAGAGCTGACCAATCTAAAAATTGCTCAGGAATTGGCCAAGAAAATAGAAAAGAATATGCAGTCTTCAGGAAAATCCAACATTCTAGGTTACACTAGGGAAAACACTTCATACAACAAAGAAAAGGGAAAAGCATTTGAATCAAAAGAAAATGGATCCTCTAAAGATCCCATGGAAAAGGTAACAGACATGATAAAAGACTTGGTTACTAGTCAAAACGAACTTATGGCAAATCAGTCCGCACAACTGAATCTTATGCACAATAGAATAATCAAAATGGAAATAAATAATGGACCTAGGAACTTTCAGCCCAGGAAGAATCAGATGTATCAAAAGAAGTTTCCTCAGCAAGAGCCTAGGATTCCAAACCAGTTATACTCAGCTAACATGGTAGAAGAAGTAATTCCATGGTGTAGACCTTGTGAACAATTCCACCAAGAAAGCACTTGTTATGTTGCAAATCAAGTCATGGAACATGGACTTCTCAAGGTCAGTAATCAAGAAACAACCTCAAGCAAGCCTGATCATATATACATGGTAGGCTAGGCCTACCCTTTGTCACCATCCAAACAGTACAAGCCTGAGGATGAAACCATTGTAGAGTCTTATAGTGAAACTTATGATGAAAACTGTAATGGGACTCCTATGTGTTCTCCATATAATGATGACATTCTGGAAGGTTTACTACCTTGTGACCTTTTCTCTAAAGAAGTTGAGTATGAAAATGAGGACAAGTATAGCTTGGAGCATGATACAAGTGACGAAGACTCCCTTATCCGCGACAAAGATGTTGATGAGGAGTCCTGGACATTCATGGAAAATCCAGTCTATGACATGAATAAAGAGGAAAATAATGAACCAGAAACTTTTGATGGTTCTGTTGATTTTTATGTCTATGGCATATATAAAGGAGAGAGCATGGACCATGTGGCCTTGGGAAACTTTGATATGAAAAAGGAGCATGCAGTTTATCCACATGATTAGTCTGAGACATATATCAGTATCAGTAATGAAGACAAAGAGAACTCGATATCAGAACCTGATATCAGCAATGGGGAATCCATCACATCTAACATAGATGATGGTGATGACTATTGGGATTTTTGTGGATATATTATTAAAAATCATATCTATGCTATATCCAGCAAGGGGAGTGTCTATTTAGAAATTTGTGAAAGTCCAATCTACTATACTTCCATAGAGGGAAGCATGGATCTGGAGACCTTGGAAAATCCTAGTATGGAAAATCAGGATTCAAAACTCTTATATGATCATTCAGAGTCATATCATGCAGAGCCACACAAAGGTATCAATAATGAAGACATGGAGAAGCAGTGTTGTGAAAATACAGATGTGATGCAGTTAGTAGAATATCAGTCTCAACTATCATCTTCACATATAGAGGTTCCTTATGATTTGGAGCTACTTGGGGCTTGTGCAACGAGTTATCATTTGATAAGCCACAGTGATCAGTATGATGATGTAGTCAGTCTGCCTCATCATTCTGATTGGTATATCAGTCCTATCCAGTCATGGATAGAAGCAACCTGCATGAGCACATACAAGTTGGGGAAGAATTTTTATGACATTATTCATGCCTATGATCTCCCATCCATCCCACCCATTCTGAATTATCACGTAGGTTTACATTTTCTGAATAAGGTATCCTTACTTTGGCTAGTAACCAAAGACAAGGAATTTTTTTTTTATGTTAATAAAATGCTTAGGTGGTTACAATGGATTTCTGATCACACTTAACCCTTTTTATATCATGCTTAGAGTAGGAAAATAAGCTCCTTGAAAGAGAGCATTTACTTTCTGCATTTCTATTTTATACTTAGCTATAATACAACTTTGCTTCTTCTAGTTAGTTACATTTATTTTGTTTAAATAAATCATCTTAATGGTTCATTTGGTTTTTATGTAAAGCTTGTGCTACTGAGGTTTTCTTGTCAAGTTGAGATGTTTTTACAGGGTATATAAACCAGAGATTCTGGTGTTCTCGTATCCTCTCCTTGCCCTATAACCAGATCGAGCACATGTCCCGCAGTTGGAGCTAGAATGTTACCACCTAAGTTGTACTTAGTGGTTTTTTATCAAGTGAGCCTGGACTTCAGAAGACCTTTGGAAGTACTTCTGGGAAGTGCTTGTTGTACTTTATCACATGTTCATACCCCATGGGGGAATTGTAATAAATGTTCTAGCATGATAGTGTCTGTAAAAGAATCGGTCTCTTAGACTTTATTTGTCAATCCGTTTAGCCTAGGGTGTGTTTTCCGTTGGTTATTATTGGTTGTTGAATAAACGACTGATAATTTCTGAGTTTTTCACTCCATACCTCCAAAGTTGGGGTGGTCGGCTTGGCATTTAGGCCTATTGAGGTTATTAGAGTCTATGTGTCAATGTATAAACATGCTAGACATCATGGTCGAGTCATATGAACATGTCTAAGTCCCCCTAGGTTTTTTCAATTTTTTAGTTTTTTCAGTGTTTTTTTATTAAAAATTTAATTTTTCCAAAACTTAGGCTATTTTTTAATAGTTTAATTGGAAAAATTGATTTTGTAATAAAAGTGGGCAAAATAATAAGTTTTAGTCATGTAGGTGCTCATTTTCAAGCTAAGAACACCATGTAAACCCATGGACCCACTATTTCCTAGTTTTGAGTGATTTTCCATCACTCAGGTCAGAAAGCCCCAAAAATCAATTATTGATTATTTTAATTAATAAATTGATGAATAATGGAGCAAATCCAAAATCATAGATCAGTGGATTCTCATCCAATTTGATTGAAATCAGTCAGATCTGAACCAGATTGACTGGATCTAACAAATCCTTGACTGATGGAGGTGATCTAGACAGATCCAGAGTTGATCTTCAACATCCTTTATGGGGAATTTCACCCTCCCTCTCTCCTCCACATGTTTTGGCTCATCTGGATGAGTTTTGGTGGATGCTTCAGTCAACAGGTTGAGGTGTCAGTCAGATCAGCTATTCGATTGACAATTGCACTCAGTGAGACTCAGATCTAGCTCAGTTCAACTTCAGATCTACATTGATTGACTCTCCATCAGCTGATTTGGTCTATCTCCTTGAGATTTGTGCTCCCCTTGGGCTGGATCTCCTAGTTTTTGTATATATCCAAGCATAAGCCTCCTCTTCCAAGATAGTTAGAATTGGGATTGAGGTGCTGCTACTATTGTACTGTTGTTATTGTTCATTTGAAATAAAGAGAAGCTTTGGAGGCAAGACGGTGTTATGCCATTGTATGTGTGGAGGATCATTGCCATTTTTTACTGAGGTAGCCTGTATCTATGTTCATAATTTGTCGATTGCTTGTGGATTCATTACTAATATTGATAATAAGCTTATTATAATCTTGATAGGAAAGGTGCTTTTCAATAATTTTATTGGTCATCTCTTTCCTTTGATGCATGTTTAGAGATCTAGATTCAGCATGTCTTATAAGTTTATATGCATGTTATTCTGAATCTTTGTGTATGTACTAATCAAATCTCACAAGTATTTCGGCAAGTCTTTGATTTCAGATGAGTTGCAGGTTCCTAGATTGGAGAGGATGCTGATCTAAGTTTGCTTATTCAATCTCTCCAAAACCTTCCAAAGGCATAGTCCCTCAACATTCCACCTGAAAGCTCCACGGTGGATCTTCAAGGCTACCAGCATTTCTCTCCTCCTCTTCCTCCTTCAAAATCAATTCTTTTACCTGGTTACTTTGTTCACAGCTTTGATATTGTTTAGATCTATTATCTCAAAGTAAATTTAACATAGATCTATCTTCTCAAAGCCCAGAATCTAGATCTTGTTCTTAAAAGGTTTCATAAGCATTCTAGATCTAGCTTTAGGGAAATCGTCCTTTTTGCAAGGAATTTTAAAGAGAATTTGTAGCTTGCATGCATTAGATTTCTGTTTTCTGTTATAAAATATAAATCTAGCAATCAGTGCACATCATATTGGCTACCTAAAAGGCAATCCAAGATCCCAAGGAAAGCTTGCTTTCCTTGGTTCCCTTTTTACCTTTTTTTTAATAGTTTTAACTTAGCTCTCTTTGGTTAAAAGTAAGCTAACCCAAAGGTACTTTCAGATTTATTTTGGGAATATTTCAGTCTGCTTGCTATTTTTTATCAGGTATAACAGAAAAAAGGAGGAGCTGCTGCTCGAAAGTGACTTTTGGGCCTTTTGATTCCCCTAGGGGTCTCCCTTTTTGACTGAAATATTTAATTTTTGCACTTTGTAAGATCTTGGTTTCATTCCATATAATAATAAAGAGGAATCATATCAGTTTGCTGATATTTTAATCACTGGTAATAAAAATAATTTTGAATAGGCTCTTTCGAGCCCATTCCCCATCCCCCCCTGGGGGGATTTGTGTCCGTGTCATTTTTTGCGTCCGTTCATCTTTTTTCAATCTAGTATAGTACTTATATATAGGGTAATATACTTTGATTTAAAATCAATTCCATATTCCATTTCTATTGGTTTCAAAGTAACTTTAATACTTACCCGACGAGCCTCCTTTTGAGCTAAAAGGTGAAGAAAGGTTCGTGGTAGTCTAATTAGAAAATTGTAGTTTGCTTAGCTTTTTACGTTTCATTTGCTATCATCATTTGTTTCAGTAACCATAATAAAATCAACCCCTCTTTGATTCCCCGATTGAGGTCCACGTGGACCGAAAGAGGTTCCTGGAAGGTTTTCTTTTGGACAAGAACATCCATCTCAAAATTTACTAAAATTGACAAGACTCCGGTGTGTATGCTCTGTACTTGGTTGTGGTTCATCCGATCAGTCAAGCTGTATCAAAAAGCTGTATCAAAAGCACTTGAGTGACTAGTATAATTAGGATTCACTCTCCCAAATTGACAAACCATCAGGTGAAAATCCAACACCTGGATCAAACCATTACGGTGGAAAAATACCCAAAGGAAGAGGGAACTCCTGAAAAGTGACATCGGGGCGCCGATCTCTGTCACACCCTAATGGGTGCGTTATGAACAATAGACCCAGAGACTCCATTCAGCCCACATATTCCTTCTGGGTAGCCGTGAAGGTTTAGTTTTGGACATACTCCACGTACTCTCGGGTATATCTGGAGTCCACCCCTTCACCTAATTTTAATCAACTCATATTTCACATTAACTTAAAATGTACCAAGAGGCAATTGCAAAACATTCACTCCAAGCACATGCAAGTACATTTATTATCTTTTGATTCCATTTTAAGGCACTGGTTATTTTCTTGCTATATATACATATTGTGTCTTAGCATTGTGCTTTTGTGCGCTCATTTTGTATCTTGTCATCTATGGTTGTTTATGGTTAAATTTCAAACTCCTAAGTAATTCATTCAGTTTAACATCACCATACTAAGTAATTAGCCTTAGTAACTTAATAGGGTCTACCCCCCTTGGCTTCGTTAGGAGTTGAGCCTAAACAGAGGAGTCAAGAACAAGGTGACAGCCTTGACTCAAGACTTGCCCCCAAGGACAAACCGAGTGGCTTGAAGATTTCTGCCACTTGACCCAGGTGTGTGAAAGGTGGCAACACTTTTTACCTCAATGTGTGATATTAGAATTCCATCCTCCTACGTCCCCTCCTAGATCCCCCTTGGGATAAATTGATTCAATTTCCTTGCAACCTAGCTCATCATCTTCACCTAACACCCTTACCACACAAGTAAGTCTAGCAACCAATATATCTAGAGTTACTCCACCTTGTTCTCTCAAACATCCTAATGCAAATACCAATATGAATGTGAACACACCCACCATTGTAAATGAAACTCACATTATGAGCATGCCTTTCAGATCTAGTCTAAATATCCCTAATTTAACTCAACTAACCAATGACCCCATTCGACATGATTCCAGTTGACCTCCCATGCCCACGAAATTACCTTTAGATATCCCAAATTCTGAAGGGAAAGATGGAGAGGACCTAGCCAACCATATCATGCATTTCGATATAAGGTTATCCTCAAATAACATTGTATATGATTCCACTTTTATAGTTATTCCAACACACCCTAATGGGGGTTGTAGAAAAGTGGTATATTGAACAATATTTTGTGACATACCCCAACTATGCATCATTAGAATCCATTTTATCATGTTATTCAACTACCCATCCAATATGACAAGGGAGTCAAACTTCTTCTATCATGCCGCAAAACAATGTCCACTCACATCACCATTCACATTAACGAGTAGTGCAAAAGAAGAAGCCTCTATAAGCTCAAGTTAGATGATCAGCTATTTCTATATTGGTTCTTAAAATCTATCTTTTCCACCATATCCAAGAATATCTCTTTTGAATGTTTATAAAAAAAAAGTGGAAGCCATCATGAAGGCTCAACAATACAATCTGATCTACACTCAGTCAAATTATTTGTACTCCATCACCCCATACACCCCTCAAGGTGAATCCTCATGTGGAGATAAAATGAGGGAATCCCATTCTATGGATGGAGTGATTGGTTTTGTGATATCTTTTTCCCATTCATACAACCAAATTCCACCTCCCAGTGGAAATAATATGTATGGAAATACCTATGGTGGTCAACACCCTAATATAGGGAAATCTCATGCACCCTACTCTCCCCATGAACCCTCATGCTCATCCTCACATGCATGAATAAATACCTCCTACTTAGGTCCTCCAAATTCATCCCATATTCACCTTCATGTAATGGCATTGTAAGGGGTGAGATAGTGCAAAAAAGTATGCATATTTAGTAAGTCTACCAGCAACCACCATGATGAAACTCTTTACTTCTGACTTTGGTAAACCTGTGATAAAATCCATTGAGATCTCTGTCCACCTTTGGATTGGAATGGAATGTGGTTGTAGGAGAACTGGGGTCTTAAATGTTTCCACTTTTTTTTGTTGGAAAACCAAACATTCCGTCACAAAATTTTGAACATCATTTTTAAGACCATCCCAAAAAATTATTTCTCTACCCTGTGGTAGGTTTTTAATAAACCCGAGTGACCTTCTATCGGTGAGGAGTGGAATTTATCTTTTGCTTGACCTGGAAACTCTGACCAAGATATAAGCAGTCCTTATACCATAGAAAGTCATCTTTCCACCTAAATGTATTAGAGGCATTAGGATCCTGCTACAACTTTTGAATGAATGTCCATATTTATTCGTCATTTTTCCATTCATCCCTTTCTTTGGCTATCCAATATGGTTGGGTGACCAAGATAGCATAGAGTAATGCTTCAACATCCTCATATTTCATGGAGAGTGCATCTGCGACAACATTTTGCTTCCCCTTTTTGTAGATGATTTCAAAGTCATATCCCAACATCTTTGTCACCCATTTTCGTTTCTCTTTTGATGATAGCCTTTGTTCCAATAAGTATTTAAGGCTATCATGATAAGTTTTAACCTTGAATTTTCTCCCTGTAAGGTAGGGTATCCATTGCTTCAAGGAATGTAGTATTGCCAATATTTCCTTCTCATAAATAGGATTTTTTAAGTTCTTTCCCTTGATTGGGTGACTTGTGAAGGAAAGAGGGTGTCATTCTTGCATTAGTACAACTCCAATTCCATTTCCTGAAGCATCACATTCCACAATAAAGGATTTTGTGAATTTTGATGTCTCCAAAACATGAGGTTTACACATTGCCTCTTTGAGTTGTTTAAAATATTGAGTTGCTTTTGGAGTCCAATAAAATGCATCTTTCTTCAATAATGCTGTTAGAGGAGTTGTTATTCTTCCATAGTTCCGAAAAAACTTGCAGTAGTACCTTGTCAGACCTAAGAATCCTTGAAGATTCTTTAGGGTTTTCAAGGAATCAACCAGTCCATAATGAATTTAATTTTGTTAGGGTCTACCTTGACACCTTCATGAGATACAATATGACCCAAATACTCTACCTCATTTATCCCAAAGAAACATTTTGAATATTTTGCATACAGTTCTTTCTCCTTTATTAGTTGTAGTGCCATGTCAACATGTTGAAGGTGTTCTTACCAAGAATTTCTATAGATTAGTATATCATCAAAGAATACCAACACAAATTTTCTACGGAAAGGCTTGAAAATAAAATTCATCAAACCTTGAAATGTGGAAGGCGCATTTGTGACACCAAATGGCATGACCAAAAATTCGTAGTGACTTTCATGAGTTATGAATGCTATTTTGGGGATATCTTCATCCTTCATTCGAATATGATGATACCTAGAATGAAGATCCAACTTTGTGAAGACAACTGCTCCGTGTAATTCATCTAACAATTCATCAATGATAGGAATGGGAAACTTATCCTTAATGGTGATATTGTTGAGCTCTCTATAATAAGGACACATACACCATGATCCATCTGACTTGGGTACCATTACCACTGGTGCAAAATAAGAACTTTGGCTAGGCCTAATTATGCCATCCTCTAACATATCAACAACCATACGCTGAATTTCACTCTTTTGGATATAGGGATATCGGTAAGGCGTGATGTTGAGAGGAACACTTCTTGGAATTAAGTGGATAGCATGATCAAAGTCTTGAATAGGTGGAAGACCTTTGCGAATATCTTCAAATACCTTGGAATTCTTATTAATGACTCTTTGGAGATCTGGGGAGATAGGGAACTTTGAGGTTTGAACATCTAATGAGCATAATTGTTAAAATACACCTTGATGTACCCTTTTCAACAAACTTGTCATACCATTAGAGCTTATCACCTTTATTGGTTTTCCTATGATATCATTTAACTCATATTCTTTTCCTTCCCATGAAAATTTCATGAATTTTGTTTGAAAATTAAAATCCATTGTTCCCAATGATTGTAACCATTGGACACCTAATACAACATCATCCCCACCCATTGGGATAGAAATCATTGGACTATTCAATACATATTCCCCCATGTAAAGATTGATATTATGGGATTTCCTTGAGAAATTTATAGTTTCTTCATCTGTAATCATAACTTGAAACTCTCATGCTGGATATACAAAGAAATTAAGAATATTGGCTAATTTACAGTGAATGAAATTATGAGTACTACTGGAATCAATTAACATTGTTACCTTCTTCTTTTTGATGTATCCTTCGATCTTGAGAATTTGAGTAGTGCTAATTCTGGCCAATGCATGAAAAGATACGGTGGGACTATTTTCTTCTGAAGTATCCTCTTCTATTTCTTCTGAAGTTGCCTCTTCTTGATATGCTTCCTCTTCTTTTGGTTCTTCCTCTTCCCAATCTATGTAGAATAATTTCTTCTCACTGCACTTATGTCCCTTACTATAATTGTCGTCACAATTAAATCACAATCATTTTTCTCTTCTTTCATCTAGTTGTTGGGGTGTCAACCTTTATGGTGGTTTATAAGAAGGAACATTATTTTCTCTGTATGTGTTGGAGGAATTTCTAGTAGTCATTGGCATATTTTTACTTTCAACCTTCCTTGCCATCATGAAATCCTTCTCTAGGGATGATGGTTCAAAGAGACACACCTCATGTTGAATGTTATATTTCAAGGTTCTAATAAAGAGATCTAACAAATTATCTTCTAAAATATTCTTCACTCTGAGACTTAGCTACTGAAATTTCTTTATGTGCTCGGTAGTTGGAACTTTTTACTTGAGATTTACCAACTGGATAAAGAAGGCGTTGTTATTTATATCCCCATAATGTGTAATCAATTCTTCTATGAATATAGGCCAAGAGATAATAGAGTCCTTTTTACAGTCACAAAGCCATTGGTACCATACAAATTGATCAGGTTCTAAATATAAGGATACAATAGTTACCTTTTTCAAACTGGGCACCTAGTGTAGATCAAAGAATTGCTTCATCTGAAAAATCCACATGATTGGATCCTTGCCATCAAAATTTCTCATGTCAATCTTGGGGATAAATTAGTTCCTTGGACCTGAATTGAACCCATGATTTGTAGTGAATCATCAACTTTTGAGGAATCCAACTTCCTACTCTCCAATTGTTTCTCAATTTTCTCTAGACGTGACTGGAATAAGTCCTCTTTTTCCTCCTTATCCTCTTCTTGAGCAGACACATGAGTAAAGATAATTTTTATATCCTTCATCAATTCCTTTAAGTCTTGAAGACCTTGTTTTCTATCCATCCATTTGAGATCCTATTTACTAGACATATTCTTTTCCAATTTAACTAAGTCATCAATTTTCACATTTCCTTTAATCATATCTTCCAACTTGGACACTCTAAAAGACACGTCTTCCATTTCATCATATGTCGCGGATGAATCCTCTGGGTGTTTGAGTGGAGTGTGATTCTTTCCACTTGCTTTTGGTGGAATTTTGAACAATAAATATATATCACACCCTAGGTTTTACCACAAATAGATCCTTCTACTCAACGCTATTCAAATGCAAAATGACATACCTTTTTCAAACCCTGATGAGAACACTGTTTTTAGGACGACTTGTAACTGAAATAAAAATTTAATTTCAACTCCTATGGGTCTAAAAATTTGGCTTGTGGTACCTTGATGTTTCCTATTTCCAATGTCATAGGTCTGACCTAATTTGGATGTGCCAAAAAAAAGCTATTGCAAATCTCCCAAAGCTTCTTATTTTTTCCTATCCAGAGAGCGAACTTATACTATATGCCACGTGCCCAATATTTATTTTCTGTAGCTAAATTTTTTACCACTGATACCTTGGTCTGTCTTATTTTGGATGCAACTCATCTTGCTCAATTTGGATCTCAGATTCCTCAGATATGACCTTTTTCCCTAGACCACCTATTTTAGACTAGGTTTTGGACTAGTCAAAAACCTTATATTCCTCCATAATTATATCTGAAACTGTAAGGGATTAAGATACATATTTCACACTGAAGATAGTTCGGTTTGTTTTAGACCTAGTTTTTTAGCTTCTATCTTTAATTCCTTGTATAAAAAAGGTTGTAGCGAAAATTCAAAGATTATGATGATGATGTTTCTGATCGAAAGATCAGAGTATGATGATGATGTTTCTGATCGAAAGATCAGAATGCGATGATGATTATGATCGACATATCAGAATATGATGATGAATATGTTGCTGCTGATCAAAAGGTCAAGGTGCTGAAGATGTTGTTGTTGATTGAAAAGTCAAAATGTTGAAGATGTTTCTGATCAAAAAGGACAAAATGCTGAAGATGTTGTTGCTGATCGAAAAATCAAAGTGCTGAAGATGTTGCTGATCGAAAGTGCAAAATGCTGAAGATGTTGTTGCTGATCGGACAGTCAAAGTGCTAAAGATGTTGCTGATCGAAAGATCCAAGTGCTGAAGATGTTGTTGCTAATTGAAAGATCAAAGACTGAAGATGTTGCTGATGATGAAGATTGAAGATTGAAGATGAAGACTACATGATGTTGAAAAGCTTCCAATGATTTATAG
>LPNX010439387.1:225671-280291 GCA_001517045.1 Pseudotsuga menziesii
TTGTGATACTGTTTATTTCAGTGATCATGTTTTATCTGCTTTTATTATGAAAAATGAAATGATATACTGATGTCTTAGTTAAGCATATGAAAATTTAACAGAAGCTCAGTTCAGCTTCAGATCAGGCATTGATGGACTCTCCTTCAGCTGCAGTGGTCTATCTACTTGGGATTTGCTCCCCCTCTGGGATGGGGTTTCAATTTTGTGTATAAATAAAGCATGGCTGCCTCCTTTCCGAGTGATTTAGAGTTGGATTGAGGAGCTATTGCCATTGTAATACTGGTATATTTTTATTGTGAATAAAGAAGCTTTGGAGGCTATACTGTGTAGTGCATGTGTTTGTGTGCATTCCCATCGTCATGCTGCTAATGTGGTAACTGCAATTTATTTCCAATTTATGTGCTGCTTTTGTTTTCTGGCTTCAAGGATTTAGTTGAATCAAGGGTGTAAAATAGGCAATTTATATTACTTGCTCTTGTTTATCCATATTATGTATGCTCAAGAATTTTAGTTATATGCTTAAATAAGATTATTTTTGCATGATCTTTCATTTTTGTTGCTTTATACGTCTATATCCAGATCTCATGAGGTTTTGTGCAGGCTTGTGTTATCTAGTTGCAAGTTCCCGATTGGATGAAGGTGTGGATCAATATTGACACCATTCCTTATCCAATAAGCTCAAGACTCTATCCCTCAGCGCTCCACAAAAGGGCCTCCTTTCAAGCAACGAGCCGACCTTCTCTCCTCTTCTTCTCTTTTCTTTAAAAAATCCATTTTCTTACCTGGTTATTGTGTTCGAAAGCTTTGTTATCATTTGGATATGTTATATCAAATTAAAATTTACATATATATTCTATTTCAAAGCTCATATTCTATATCTCAATTCTGAAAAGTATCATTAAGCATTCTAGATCTAGCATAAGGAAATTGTCCGTTTTGCATGGCAAGTTAAAGAAAATCAGTAGGTTGCATGCTCTAGATTTCCTTTTATGTTTTAAAAAGATTTAATCCAGTAATCAGTACATATTTCATTGGCTACAAAAACATAAATCCAAGATCCCAAGGAAACAAGCTTTCCTTGGTTCCTTTTTCATTTGTTTAGCTAGTTTTAACTTAATCTTTTTTAAGTTAAGGTAGGCTGATCCAAAGGTAATCTTAATGTGATTTTGGGCATATGTTATTCTAACATGCTTGCTGGTTTTTAAAAGGTGTAACAGAAAATAAAGGAATCTTCTGTTCAAAAGTGGCCTCGGGAGCATTCAAATCCCCCTAGGGGTCTCCCCTTTCATTAAAATTTAAAATTTTTGGAGAGTTGTAAGATCTTGGTTTCATCCCGTATAAGGACTAATAATTTCTGATATTTAAATTTTCTGATATTGTAACCAATAATAATAAAATAAAATATTTTTTGAGTAGGCTCGTTCGAGCCCGCTCCCCATTCCCCTAGGGGGGATCTGCGTCCGTTTCACTTTTTTGCTTTTTTCCCTTTTTTTTGCTCTAGTTTAGTACTGACATGCAGGATTTTATACTTTGATATAATTTTTCATTATTCCATATTTTAATTTCAAAGTAATCATACTACTTACCCCATGACTTCCCGATTGACCCGCAAGGGGAACGAGATGTGTGGTAGAAATAATTAGAAAAACGGTGTTGTGTATCTTTGGTTCCTTTTTCATCAATTGTTTTGTTAGCCATAATAAAACTAACCCCTCCTTGATTCCTCGATTGAGATCCAATTGGATCGAAAGAGGTTCCTGGAGGGTTTTCTTTTTAACAAGAACACCTATCTTAAAATTTACTAAAAATAACGAAGACTCCAGTGTGTATGCTCTGTACTTAGCTACAGTTCATCCGATCAGTCAAGATACATCAAAAGCACTTGAGTGACTTGAATAATCAGGATTCACTATCCCCAGATTGACAAACCATCATGCGAAAATCCAACCCCTCGATCAAACCATTACGGTGGAAAAATACCCAAAGGAAGCAGGAACTCCTAAAAAGTGACCTCGGGGCACCGATCTCTATTACACCTTTGGGTGCATTATGAACAATAGCCTCAGATACTCCATTCAGCCCACATATTCCTTGCGAGTAGCCATCACGGTTTAGTTTTGGACATACTTCAAGTACCCCCTGGGTATATCTGGAGTCCCCTCGCCTAAGTTAAATTACTCATCTTCTTACATTAATTTAAAATTAACCAAGATAAAATTGCACAACATTCATTCCAACACTTGCAAGCACTCTTAATTGTTTTTTGACTCCATTTCCAGGCACTGGTCAACTTTTTATTTCTTTCAATCTATATGTGAATGGGTATCATTTTTGTGCTTACTTAAGATTATCTCATCATGTTATTTGTTGTTTACAATTGTTAAATTGAAACTCCTAAAAAACTTACTCTTTAATACCATCATCATACTAAATAATTTTTCCTTAGTAACTTAATAGGGTCTACCCCCCTTGGCTTCGTTAGGAGTTGAGCCTAAACGGAGGAGTCAAGAACAAGGTGACAGCCTTGACTCGAGACTTGCCCCCAAGGACACACCGAGTGGCTTGAAGATTTATTCCATGTAACCCAGGTGTTTGAAAGGTGGCAACACAACCATTGTTTCTTTCGGTTTTCCAATTTCCTTAGTTATAGCACAGTTTACTATTTTTGGCAGTTTTCGCGTCCTAAACTTTCGGAGCCGTTTTGAGGCCCTAAACGACATTTTTTTGGCATCGAATGTTCGGGCAAATATGAGTCCATTCCAACCATATTTGGATGTAGTCCTTAAATGGATCTTTCTAATGATGTATCATGCACGTCGAATGGAGGTAGTATGCTAAAGTTACGACCCCAGGAAATTGATGTACTTAGTTACCCAACGGGGATCACATTCTAGCGTTTCACCTCCTAGGGTTATATTTTTGGATGTGTGGGGTTTCCATTGTTTCTCAATAATATATAGGCCTTCGAGCCTCATTGTAACATAGATTTTAGAGGCATGTAACCACCACATCTCTTCTCAAAGATAAGCTATCGGCACTCTAGCTAGTTTATTTCCATTGTGTATGTAATCAAGTTTCAGTTATTGATTAATGAAATGAAGTGTTATTTCTGATGCATATTTGTATCTATGGTTATTTTTGTATTCTGTTGTGTTCCTGCATAAATCCGGATCAGTGGTATTAGAGCAATCTACTCTTTCTCGATCCTTCTTTGCATGTCCCCAACGAGGGTGGGGTATAAAGAGTTAGGGCTCGATCTAGTTGAACCTTTGCAAGACCAGCCTCGCAAATCCCGATGGCCACCCATGGGGGATGGAAAGAAAGACGAGGGTGCAGAAGATCCTATCAAAATTTTGCTCGAGGAGGCCCTTGAAAAACAAAGGAATGCGATCATGGATAACTTCAGCCAGATCCTTCAATGACATCCGACTTGCGGTGCATCTGCATCTAGCAGCCACTCTAGAGGCGCAACCCCTTTTAAGGTACAATTAAACTTCAACATTCCCATATTTGATGGCTGAATAGATGCAGATGTTGTAGATAGGTGGTTGAATCTATTAGAAGGATATTTCTCTGTTCATGACTTTTCTGATCGGGAAAAGATTAATTTTTCTCTACTCAAATTCGCCCCCCCATGTCAAGGACTGGTGGGAAAGCTACTATGAGAGAAAGGAAGAGGATGAACCCTCTATGTTCTCAGTTGTATCCACTTGGAATTATTTTTGAGATTCCATAAAGGGAAAATATTATCAGGTGGGGAGCTATGAGGACAAGTACATACAATGGACTACGCTGCGGCAGCAAAGAGATCAAGATGTGCATGAGTTGACGAATCTGTTCCATACCCTGCGCACCAAGTTGGGTATCAAAGATTCAGATAAAATTTTGGTGATGAAGTACCGTAGTTTTCTGCACAGATACATTTAGGAGAAAATGAAGTTCCTCAACATCTCCTCTCTTGGTATGACATATCGGTATGCTGCCAAAATTGAGCAAAAATTCAAAGAAAAAAAGCGAGACTTTGGATATGCGAATCAGAAGCAAGGGAAAGATGCCCCCAAACCATATAAATAAGGACATAGCCAAGGCATGGTGACTCAAGAAAACTTTCCGAAGCCTCAAGAAAATAGCAACACCACAAAGCTGAAGAAGGATGCGGGAAAGTGGTACGATTTCCATAAGAGCCCCACTCACAACAGAAGTGAGTGTCGGGCCAAGCAGTCACTAATGGCCGAGATAAATGCTTCTGAATCAGATGCATACTCTGACATTGAATCAGAGCCTGAGAAGGGAAATGACCAAGGGAAGAAGATTATTGATGCAGAGCCCAATTCCACCATAGCTATCATGAAGATCCAAAAGGAAGAACTAGAGGATTCAGAGGAGGAGGAGCATCTTTTCCACTACTAGATGTGGGTAAAGGGTTCCCCACTACAGTTCATTATCAACAATGGGAGCCAAAAGAACCTAATTTCAACAGAGGTCATGAAGCAGTTGGGTTTTTCAAAAACAACACACTCACAGCCGTACACCATCGGGTGGCTTCACCAAGGATAGGATCTCCACGTTAGCCAACAGTGCCACATTCCCTACAACATCAAGCCCTTCACCGATGAGGTATTATGCAATATTGATCCTCTCGATGTTTGTGATGTATTATTAGGTCAACCATACTTATAGAAGTAACATGCTATGTATGAGTCTCGTCCTCGCACTATTATTATTATGTTGGGAAATAATTTTCACAGGATACCAGAGGTACCATCTCCTTCCGCTATCTCTTTGGTTATTGCAAAACAATACAGTAAGCTCATTTGAAAAACTAGGAAGTTTGTTTTCTTGATGATCCAGCCTTAGGGAAAGAAGAAGATCATGGCCGTGATCTCTAGACAAGGCCCCTCCGCACAACAACAACAAATGGACAAGGTCGTGGAGGAGTATCGGGACATATTCACCTCACCCACCGAGGTTCCTCTCCACTGTTAGGTCAAGCACCCCATCGATATGACGCCAGGTGCGTCACTTCCCAATGGACTGATATATCGACGCTCTATTCTAGAGAATGATGAAATCAAGAGGAAAATTCAGGAGCTGCTGCAGAAGGGTCACATCCGGCCACGTTCATCGCCATATGGGATCCCGATTGTGTTGGTACAGAAGAAGGAAAGGACTTGGAGACTCTGTATTGACTATCGGTCACTGAAAAAGATCAATGTCTAGAATAGGTACCTGATCCCTCGAATTGATGGCCTCCTGGACCAGCTTAAAGGTGTGAAATATTTTATCAAAATCGACTTAAAGTTTAGGTATCACCGGGTACCAATCGAACTGATCAATGTGTGGAAGACTACCTTCAAAGCTAAGGAGGGTCTTTTTGAATGGTTGGTCATGCCTTTCGAGATGACAAATGCTCCTCCAACCTTCATGAGACTGATGGATGACATATTGTGGCCATTCACCAACTCATTTGCAGTAGTGTACTTGGATGACATCCTAATCTTCAGCCATACTTGGGAAGAGCACCTCCACGATATCCGACAGGTCCTACAAACATTGCATCAACACAAGTTGTGTGCTAATTTGGACAAGTGCACTTTTGGCATGACCCAGGTTCAGTATCTGGGATACATTATTGATGAGTGTGGGGTACATGTGGATCCAACCAAGATCCAACTCATTCAGGATTGGCCATCCCCCTCTACTCTAACATAGCTTTGCAGCTTTCTGGGCCTTGCTAATTTCTACCGTAGGTTCATGTTGGGATTCTCTCATATCACTTGGCCTTTGAGTCAAGTCACCAAGGGAAGAGAGAAAGATTTTTTTTTTTGGTCAGAAACTTAGTAGAACGCGTTTGCATAATTGAAACATCGCCTCTATTATTTCCAGTGCTCACATTACCAGACTTGCAACAACCATTTGAGATCGAGACAGATGCCTCTGACTATGCTATTGGGGCAGCGCTTACTCAACAAGGGAATCCGGTGGCATATCACAGTGAGACACTCTCCGACACAGTCCGTAAAAATCCCACTTATGACAAAGAGATGTATTCCACTATACATGCTTGCTGACAATGGAAGCATTACATTTTGGGGAAGGAAAATATCATCCACACAGACCACCGACCCCTGCTATTCATACAGACACAAGAGAAGTTACAGAACAATTTCCATTAGAAGTGGTCCACATATCTACAACAGTATCATTTGAACATCAAGTACAAGAAGGAAAGCACCAATAATGTTGCATACTACCTCAGCCGTCCACCGATAGTGGTGATAACCACCCTACTCAACTCTTGTGGGAATGAGACTTCTGATTGGTCGCTTCTCTACAAGAGAGATCCATAATTTAGCCACACATACCTGACACTCTTGGAGGGAAACCAAGTTCCAAAATTTCACCTACAGGGTGTACTACTATGTCACATGGGACACCTTTGTGTTCCTTCAAGCGAGTGTGCCAAGATGATTTGGGAATGGCACTATAGTCAGGTCGTTGGGCATTTAGTGTTGGGGCGCGCACTTTAACGGTCCCTAATTTTGGTAACTCCGTGGTTTTTTCCCAAGCGGAGTTATGACTCAAAATATTCTTAGGGGTGTCGGGGTTGAGTCAAAGTCCTCTTTTTGTAATAAACCCATGGTTTAAGTTGAGGGTTTAGGGTTCGGGGTGCCCATGGTTTAAGCCCATGGTTTTGTAAATAGTGCGCTGTATAAATAGGCACTCTTGTAAGTAAGTGAGGTTAGGCTTTTGATGTAAAAGGAATTGATGTGAAGCTAAGGTTTATTTTGTAAGAAAGGTTAAGTCCCACCTGTGTGCATGGACGACCTCTGTAGCTGTGTGCGCAGAGGGTTTTGGGTGATTAAGGAAATATGCAGCTGAGTGCATAGAGGCCTGCAACTGTGTGCACGACTTTAAGGACTTGAAGGGATCTGCAGCTGAGTGCACAGATCAAAATTGTGGTTTTTTTGTAGAAAGTTGAATAAAACACAGTTCTGTGGACGTAACCCCTACACTGGGGGTGAACCACGTTATATCTGGTGTTGTGGTTCTTTTGTGTTGTGTTTTGTTATGTTCTTTCATGCATTAATATCTATATATCTGATAAGTAAAGATCATTGCTAGATAATAACTTCGTTGTGAATTCCCAGTAAGGGCTGCGTAAGACACTGTTTGTTTATCTAACCGCGAAGCTAAATAAGTGAATGTTAAGTTCTGTGATTTATATTTATAATTTGTTAAAAGCTAAAGGTACAGTAATATCCCTCTTTTGCTTGCAGAAACCTGGTTTTGCGACACCTCATAGCTGTTTCGGGTGAGACTGCAACCTGTTCGCAGGTTGTTGCCGAAAGGGCCAACACTGTGGGTCTTTTGTTGGTGCAAAGTTAAAGGTATAAAACCTGGGTCTGCCCTATTTCCCAACAAATTGGTTTCGTTGCTAGTTGAACTCAGCATCTACTCAAGAGGGGTTTACGTCGTACCTCGAGGGATATGTTCTGGAGACCCTCTGTGAAGGAAATCGGTGATTGGCTTGATGAGACTTATCTGAAATTCGCTGAGCAAGAGAACAAAGATCCGCGTCATAGTGCAAACGACTTTTTACAAAGGTATGTTTTTTGTGACGTTTATGAAATTTTCTTTAGTAGTATCCACATAGAGTTGCACCAGTGGTTCTCCAGGTTAACAGAGAGAAGGATGAACTTCCAAGAACGTCAGTTTCCTATGTGGACTCCTGCAAGAATTAATATACTGAAAAGGGTGAACAACGAGATATCCCACGCTGTTGATTTCTAGAAAAAGTGAACCCTTGAAGCGTTTGTGACGGAGTTCACCATCGACACGAGTACTTCCTTTAGTGAAACCAAGCGACAGTTTTTCAAAGGACCAAGGGGTAAGTTTTTGAATTCATTTAGTTTGAGAATTAAAATGATATTAGCTGAAAAGGGAATATTGCTCATTGAATCAGACTGTTAGATTTTGTATTACTAACCTATGGATGCAAGTGAAAATACCTTCGATGAGCAAAGTGGTTTGCTGCGAAGCGGCACAAGGTACAAGAGAGATTTTGGATCCTATTCCCAGGGTTAGCATATCGAGTATTCCCCTATAAATCCTGCAGAGTCAGAACCCGAAGAAACCCCTTCTATAGGAAACCCTCCGGTAACCCCGCAGCGAAGACCTATTATCCCTGAGAATCCGTCGCAGTCTGGAAGTCACCCTAGCCCGGGTACCCCTGTCGCAAGTCAGTCTACCCCAGTAAGTTCCCCCCCAGCTACTCCTAGTCCCCCGCCAACCCCCCCTAGATCCACCATGGCCCACATGCATGATGACATTAAGCTACCCGTTTTCAAAGGAACTGGATCAGAGGATCCAGAACAGTTCTGGTTTTTATGCGAAGCTGTGTGGACTGCTAAGTCCATTACGAATCAAGATACAAAAAGAGCGCAGTTGGTTACTTCTTTCCAGACTGTGTTCTGACCTGGTTCATGAAGTTCTCTAGCACTTAGAACCATGCATTGCCTGATATAAAAGCAGCCATGATAAAGGAATTTAAGAAGCCAAAATCCGAGTCGCAGTGTATCACTGAATTGAAAGAGATTCAGCAGCGACGTGGAGAATCAGTGTGGGATTTTGATCAAAGATTCAAAGTTTTGCTAGACCAAGTCAGTTTCCCCATTGGACCTGCGCACCACAAGGAATGGTTCATTGCAGCGCTGCTACCACATATTAGAACACAACTCATGCAACAGAAGGTTTCTGACCAGCAGGAGGCTCTGGAAATCGCGATGAAGCTTGAAATCGCTCCTGTCGAAGACAATTCTGGTATCACTTAAATTCAAGCGCAGTTGGCAGCGATGGATTTGGAGCTTCACGATATGAAGAAAGGAAAAATTGGCCATGAAGAGGTTTGATGCACACAATGTCGGACAGAAGGTCACGACAAGGAACAGTTCCCTGTGTTAAGAAATTACCTGAATACTGGTGCACCAAACCCGTTCAATCCTACTGTTCTATATTGTGAGATCTGTCGGACAACTGGTTAGCATCGACCTGAGAATTGCTATCTGCTACAGAGGTATGTGCAAGTTCCTAAGAACCCTTACTGCAAATTCTGTAAGTCCATAGGACATAATGAAGATGAGTGTTGCAGTTATGACCTCATGAAAGAGCGCACATACGATGCCTATCGGGTACAAACTGAGGGACAGAGCCATGATGGCTATGGCTACCGCGGTGGTGCATCCAGAAGAGGTGGTTTTGGAGGTCGTGGTTGTGGTGGCATGGCTGGCAGAGGACGCGGTCAGGTGGTGTGTTATAATTGTAACCATGCCGAACATTTGGCTCACGACTGTCAGAACCCCACTACGACATGTCGGTATTGCTGAGCAGTAGACCATGTGATTGAGCAGTGTCCGCAGTTGATAGCTAATATTTAGGAAAGAAACAGTGCCCCTACTTAGAATCTTCAGATGATTTCAGTTGAGCAAAGACCTGCTCCAGCCATTAATGTTGTTACCCGAAGTGGAGCTACGATGCATATACAGCCTACCGAGACACAGCCTGACGAGGCTTGGGTTCGTAAGGCCCCCGCGAAAGTCCCTGCCTTTGATATTGAAAGAGAAAAGGAGACATTCATAGATGCCAAGCAATATTTTGGGGATTCTACCACAGCCGTAGCCCCTGCGCAGCCACAGCAACAGCAGCCGCAGCCGCAAGAAGCTTCGACGGATAAAGTAAGTACAATGTCTTCCTTTTTACAGAGCTGTATGAAACTCTTAAGGAATCAGAATGCCTTAAAGGAGTTGCAAAAAGTTCTTGCTTTCTATGAACCTCAGAGAAGAGTTGATAAGGAGAAAATTGTTAATCGTGTCCGACGAAATGGTAGGGAAATGAGATTGAATGCTCAGATCGGCGAGTATGATATGACTGATGTTATATTGGACCTAGGATCAGAGGTAAATGTCTTAACCAAGCAAACCTGGGAACAAATGGGACAACCTTCCCTTGATTGGTCACCTATACAGTTGATATTAGCCAATCAACAGAAAATTGTGCCACTAGGATGATTCCTTAATGCTTCAGTAGATATTGATGGCGTCTGTACTGTAGCAGACTTCGAAGTTATTGAGATCATTGACGACAGCAATCCATATCCAGCCTTGTTAGGAATTGAATGTGCAATGGAAAATGCTGTAGTTATTAAACTTAAGAAGAAACAAATGAATTTTGAAGGGAAAGAGCTGCGAGTCATCATACCACTGGATCCCTCCCAAGGAGAAAGATACACAGAACCACTCAGGGACGAAGATCAAGATGTTCTGGAGCATATATACAACCTTACAACGAAGGAAGAAGATTATGTTGACCCTAGTGCCGAAGGTATTATGGATTGGCAGTGTGACAACTCCTGTATGATGGACTCAGATGATGGTTTAGAGAACTAGTAGAACCGGTTGTATGAGCTACATGGACACAGATGTGCCAGGATTACCAAGTCTCTTAGATGGCTTACCTCACAGACAAGAGCCTTACCCGTTTATGATGGTTCGGGAGACCTAGAAGAGTTTAGTGCACCATTCTCAGAATAGATATTGGATTCACAGAAACAGGAGATTCTGGATCCAGCATCCAGAGCCACCACAGCCATATGGTGGAAGAGCCATAAGAAGTACATTCCTAGTTGGCCAGCTTGTCAGAAATCTCTTCGCCTAAGAATTATGGATCAGCCCCAAGGGGTGCGAAGCAGGACTAACCCTCAGGAACATGTGGCACGGTGCTATGATGCATGGAAGCATGTACTCAGGGAGAATGGTTACATCGGGTTGTGTATACTCTGGACCCGATAGCAAAGAATTGGTACGCGGCGGCCGAGCTTCGGCGGGATACTGTAAGTTGGGTTTGTACTGTTGATAGTTTTGTGGTTACCTTTTCTACTAAAATGGTCTGTCCAGCTTTATATGTAGCTATCAGGTTGACCCATACTAAGGTCTTTGATGATCAAGAATTCGTCGAATCCCGACCCGATTGGCAAGCCCAAGCAGCTTATGCAGTAGAATGGTACAACCTCGCAATTGACAAGGATGATGATCCGCGCAATAGTGATAATCCTGAGTTAGAAGGACACTGCGATGTCCGTGGACCAGCAGACGAAGCCCTCGAAGTGACTCAACCCCTGAAGACGCTGACAGTTAACATAGGAGTTGGAGATTATTGGAATGAAGTGATGGTAACCAGAGCAACCCAACTTCTCCATGAGTATCAGGAATTATGTCTGATGAAGTTCTTTGAAATAAAAGGAATCATTGAAGCTGTGGATGACTTTTTGTTGTGGGTAGAAGCTTGACTCTCTGTCGCAGATGATGTTCAAAAGTGTCGAATGTCCTTAGTAGGGCGCAGTCATAGCGACTACATGTGCTGAAGAGGGAAAGGTATGTCGGAGCTAAAGAAACGACCGTTAGAAGAAATCAAACTTGGCGGTGCCGGTACCTTATTTTCCTTAACTGCCTGTCCTAAGGATATCCACCGAAATCTAGTGCCGTGGAAGCAGGATCTCTGTCAGATTTGGTGCCTTCAATGCACATTTATGACCGATTTGATCGGTGGATTGTATAAGAAGATACCTAGGCATGGGAAAATCACATTCCGTAGTTTCACAATTGAACCTATGTCTATCGATCAAGCACTTCAGGACTTATTAAGAGCATTTGAACAGATAGGTCTACAGAACATTTTCCACCCCCCACCTGCGCCTGCAGGATGTGAGGAGACTCTACCAGCACTGCCTCTACCAATGAAAACACAGTCTACCAGGAAACAGTTCAAGCCTGAAGTTCGTTCTAAGTGGAACGAAGATCGACATAAGCAGTTTGGGAAAACATCGAAGGATCTCAGAATGAATCCGCCTGGGTCCGTAGAAATCCCAAGTGAAGGAGAGGAGAACATTGCACCATGGTGGCCACCATATGTCCCCCCTCTTCGACCAGGAGTTAAAACACCTCGGTAGAACAAGAAGTTCACAATAAGCACTCCTTCACTGCCACTGGGTGTGCAGCTGGTTGGGACCATGACACGCAAGATAGACCGGTTTAAGTATTCCGACCATGATACAAGAGATCGTAGCAAGTTTCCACAGTTCGCACCAGAACCATATTTGCATTTTGTCAAGTACGATGAGACCGGGGTGACATTATTAGAAGTCAAATGGTGGGCTGCCGGCTTGGATCGCACACAGGTGACCATAGTGGTCAAGCATTTGCTAGCGTTAGTTAATAATGGCCACCTATGGATAGGAGACAAGAAAATCCCTATCAATGGCGAGATCATTCAGAGGATCACTAGTTTACCAATAGCAGGCCCTAATCCGGCGACCGAATTTCCATCAAAGCATGAGGATACGAAGCTCGCACAAACCATGAAGGAACGCTTCGGCCTGATAAAGGGAAAACGTGGGTATCACACTTCCGTGATTCAGGAATAGCACATTCGCTTTGCAGATGAGCTTTTAGCCTGCAAAGTCATATGAAAGTGCAGACCAACTGAAGTACCTGCCTCGGTTATTTGAATTGCTATAAACTGCGCCAAAGGTTGCAACTACAACTGGGCAGAGTATATTGCATAGGAATTCCTGGACGACGCTCGCGACGTGCAGGAGAAAGGTAGGCCCTTCCATTACTCATGGTTTCTCATCCTCATTGCACTCGTAGGCTGGCAAGAACCTATTGAGGCACAGTTCCCTCAGGCGCTAGAGCACATGTCTGGCGCAGCCAGGTACGCATCGCTGTGGGTTTCACAGGATAAAGCACACCAACAGATGACAGATTATGTATTTGCTTTTTATATAATGGATATCCAGTTTCAGATCGTAAAAACCCCACGGCTCAGTAATAAGTTATTCTCTCAATATGACGGCGCAGCCACCTTCAACGCTGACATGCATCATACTTTCATCCAGGCCTGCGCAAATCCACAGCATCAATGGTTCAAGCTACCATATGTAGTCACTAAGGGTGATATCTGGGAAGTAGTCACAGCACTGGCCGGTTGAATGGTTGAAAGATGTAGGAAAACAACCTCACATTCCAGTCCCCATAGTTACCAATGTGGGCGCAGGCCCTAGTCACCAGCAGCAGCAAGGTCCCCTAGAAGACAGCGAGGAACAGATTGAGTCACAACAGCATGATAGCAACCAGGGTGGAGAAGTGGAAACCGATGAAGAAGAAGGATAGGACTCGGTCAAGACTACTCTAGACCCTAATAGGAAGGATAAGCGCAAGACACCAGAAGTAGAGGAAGTGGACAAACTGCCGCCCCAAAAGAAAGTGAAGGCGTCAAAGGAAAAGAATACCTATGAAACACCCGGCTTGACAAGTGAGGAGCTTGATTAGGCTTTGTCGAAGTCCACAGAAGTTCTTACCAAGAAATGGTCAAAGTTTGCAGCTGTGCATTTGGATGCCATCAATGGTGTCGCACATCACATATCGGAGCTGAAGGACTTAGCAGCACAATCGATGACCGGCACTATAGCCAGCACTACCCCGGTAAGTGCGCATCCCGATCTAAGGCAATGGCCAGCTCAAGAAAACAAGGGCCAAGTATCCACCGCTGCCCTCATCATAATTGATGCAGCGTCTCGCGCAGAGATGAGCATGACAGTAGGAATTGATTACACCAAAATGTCCATGATAGAACTACATCTCTGCCAGTAAGCTATCGCAAAGGAAATCCAGGCCCGAGACCATTATTCACAAATACAGTTGGACAATACCAGGAAGAAGAATGATAGCCTCGCAGTGCAGCTGGAAGCCGCAGAGCAGCGAAAGAGGGACGTAGAACGTAAGCAGATTACATTGGTCCGAGTTTTGGATGAAGCATGTCGAAGTCTCCCGGACTTTGACGTACAGTTGGTGGAAGAGCTAGAGAAAAGATTAGCCAGGTTGAAAGACTACGCACAGCAGTCGTGCAGTGAAATAGAGAAGCTCAAAGCAGAACATGACGCTCAGATTGTGGAATTCCAACTCCGCATCCCTCCGGAGAGCCCACCAGAGGTTAGGGAGCAACGCCGAGCAGACATTCAGGATTTCATAGAAAAACTCTCGGATATTGTGAGCAGTGTAGAAAAGCTATTAGAAGACAGCGTTGCAGCCTGGACTACACTTCAGGAACATCCAGAAGTCCGACAGCTGCAAGCAACCATCAGGCAGTGACAGACAGAGTTGGATGAAGTAAAAGTGGCAATTAAGACTCTGCCGCCTATGGAGAAAATGACCAAGGTAAAGCGAAGCAACGAACTCCAACAGGAAATTGAGTCATGCAGAGCAAGAGAAACAGAAGTGAAAAATTCCATGTAGTCGCTTATTAGCGAAGCTTTTGAGTTGAGTACTACTGTGGATACCCAACTCAAAGTTCTGAAGGAATATCATGCATTTGCGCAGGAAAAGGCCAGCCAAACATCAGCCATAGTATTGCAGGAGTTGGTCGAGAAAGAGCAAGCAGCTGATAATATTATGCGCGGCCTCAACAAGCAGTACACTCTCCTGGTCAAGAAAGTTCGTGGACCAGAAGCACAGCAGAGTGTCCCAGGACGGGACACTGGTGAGTCTTAGGGGCCTGTTGGGACGCGCACCTTAACGGTCCCTAATTTTGGTAACTCCGCGGTTTTTTCCCAAGTTGTAAGCAGAGTTATGACTCAAAATAGTATTAGGGCTGTCGGGGTTGAGTCAAAGTCCTCTTTTTGTAATAAACCCATGGTTTAAGTCCAGGGTTTAGGGTTCGGGGTGCCCATGTTTTAAGCCCATGGTTTTGTAAATAGTACACTATATAAATAGGCACTCTTGTAAGTAAGTGAGGTTAGGATTTTGATGTAAAAGGAACTGATGTGAAGCTAAGGTTTATTTTTTAAGAAAGGTTAAGTCCCAGCTGTGTGCGTGGATGACCTCTGTAGCTGTGTGCGCAGAGGGTTTTGGGTGATTAAGGAAATTTGTAGCTGAGTGCGCAGATCAGAACTATGGTTTTTTTGTAGAAAGTTGAATAAAACACAGTTCTGTGGACGTAACCCCTACACTGGGGTTGAACCACGTTATATCTGGTGTTGTGTTTCTTTTGTGTTGTGTTTTTTTATGTTCTTTCATGCATTAATATCTATATATTTGATAAGTAAAGATCACTGCTAGATAATAACTTCGCTGTGAATTCCCAGTAAGGGCTGCGTAAGGCACTGTTTGTTTATCTAACCGCGAAGCTAAATAATTGAATGTTAAGTTCTGTGATTTATATTTATAATCTGTTAAAAGCTAAAGGTACAGTAATATCCCTCTTCTGCTTGCAAAAACCTGGTTCTGCGGCACCCCATAGCTGTTTCGGGTGAGACTGCAACCTGTTCGCAGGTTGTTGTCGAAAGGGCCAACACTGTGGGTCTTTTGTTGGTGCGAAGTTAAAGGTATAGAACCCTGGTCTGTCCTATTTCCTAACATTTAGGGGTCGAGAAAACACTGGAAGTACTGTAGAAGTATTTCTATTGGCCAAACCTTCGACACGACGTCGAGAAGTAAATCCGATCCTGCACTGGCTACGCCATTGCCAAACCATCCATTAAGAAGCAAGGCCTCTATACTCCATTTCCTACCCCTAGTAGACCTTGGGAATCCGTATCCATGGATTACATGTCGATCCTTCCTTCTACTAAGCACGATAATGACTATGTGTTTGTGGTCATTGACAGATTGTCAAAAATGGCCATAATGGCGGCCTGGAAGAAGAATATCGCAGCAGAAGCCATTGCTAAACTCTTCCTGGAATGAGTGTGGGTACACTTTGGGATCCCACAGTCTATAATCTCATACTGGGACAACAGGTTCCTTAGTACGCTCTGGCCTAGCCTATGTTCAATGCTAGACACCAAGCTCACAAAGTCCACAGCTTTCCATCCCTAGACTGATGGCCAAACAGACGTCGTCAATATGATGATTGTACACATTTTGTGCATTTACAACTCAAAGAATCCATGCACATGGGATGAGGGCCTCCCCTATGTACAACATAGCTATAACTGGGCCCTCCACAACTCAACCAACCACAACCCCTTTTAGGTGGGCTTGGGATTCCATCCACTATGTCCCATTGACGTAGCCATGCCATTTGCAACTACTCAAGATGATTTAGCTCATATCCAGTATGAAGTTTCCAAGGCGAACAACTTCATTGAGATAATTCAGCACATTCTCCAATAGGTTCATGAAATCTTGGATAGATCCAATGCTAAGTACAAGCAGCGACATGATCAACATCAGGTGCAAGACAACTTCCAGGTGGGCGACAAAGTGTGGCTACATTTGCAGAAGGAGCGCCTAGCTGGACCCCACCGCAAGCTTTGCCCACTCTGATATGGGCCATACACCATAACCAAGGCTATCGAGGACAATTCCCTAGATCTCAATATTCCGCCATTCCTTGGTCTACATGTAGTGTTCAATGTGGACCACCTTCGTCCCCAGTTTCCACCTCTACTGGACACATCAGACGTGGCAGAACAATTCACACCAATAGAATTAAACCTCGACTGCATGGAACAAGCCACAACTAATTGGATTATCGACACATAGATCAAGAACACCTGCCAACAGAAGATCCAGCTATATCAAGTTGTCAAAGCAGGCCAACTCCTTCACTAGGGAAAGTGGCTCACCAGGGACCAAGTTCAGCAGAAGTTTCCTCATCTCATGTAGGAACTCAACGCAATGGGGACCATTGATTCCTAAGGAGGGAGGAATGATCCAGGAGGATATTGGTGGCCACCCACATATTCCACTTGTACCCCCACCATTGTTTCTTTCAGTTTTCCAGTTTCCTTAATTATAGAACAATTTACTATTTTTGGCAGTTTTTGGGTCCAAAACTTTCAGAGCCGTTTTGAGGCCCTAAACGACATTTTTTCGCCATTGAATGGTTGGGACAATATGAGTCCATTTTAAACTTAATATTTGTTGTTTATGGATGTATTCTTTAAACAGATCTTTCTAATGATGTATCATGCATGTCAAACGGAGGTAGTATGCTAAAGTTACGACCCCAAGAAATTGATGTACCATGTTACCCAACGGGGACCACATTTTGGCGTTTCACCTGCTAGGGTTAGGTTTTTGGATGTGTAGGGTTTCCATTGTTTCTCAAAAATATATAGACCTTCGAGCCTCATTATAACATAGAGTTCAGAGGCATGTGGCCACCACATCTCTTCTCAGAGATAAGCTACCAGCACTCTAGCTAGTTTATTTCCATTATGTATGTAATCAAGTTTCAGTTATTGATTAATGAAATGAAGTGTTATTTCTACTGCATATTTGTTTCTATGGTTATTTGTGTATTCTATTGTGTTCCTGCATAAATCTAGGTTAGTGGTATCAGAGCAATTTTCTCTTTGAACTCGATCCTTCTTTGCATGTCCCCAACGAGGGCAGGGTATAAAGTGTTAGGGCTCGATCTAGTTGAACCTTTGCAAGATCAGCCTCACAAATCCCAATGGCCACCCATGGGGGATGAAAATAAAGATGAGGGCACATAATATTCTATCAAAATGTTGCTCAAGGAGGCCCTTGAAAAATAAAGGATCACGATGATGGATAACTTCGCCAGGATCCTTAAACGACTTCCCACTGGCAGCATATTTGCATCTAGCAGCCACTCTGGAGGTGCAACTCCTTTTAAGGTACAAGTAAACTTTGACATTCCCATATTTGATGGCCGAATAGATGCAGACGCTGTAGATAGGTGGTTGAATCTATTAGAAGGATATTTCTCAGTTAATGACTTTTTTGACCGGGAAAAGATTACTTTTTCTCTACTCAATGTCACTCCCCATGTCAAGGACTGGTGGGAAACCTACTGTGAGAGAAAGGATGAGGAGTAACCCTATCTGTTCTCGTCCATACCCACTTAGAATTATTTTTTAGATGCCATAAAGGGATAATATTATCAAGTGGGGAGCTATGAGGACAAGTACATACAATGGACTACGTTGTAGCAACAAAGAGATTAAGATGTGCATGAGCTTAGCAATCTGTTCCATACCCTGCGCACCAAGTTGGTTATCAAATATTCAGAGAAAAATTTGGTGCTAAAGTACCGTAGTTGTCTACATAGATACATTCAGGAGGAAATGGAGTTCCTTGACATCTCCTCGCTTGGTACGACATATCGCTATGCTGCCAAAATTGAGCAAAAATTCAAAGAGAAAAAGAGAGACTTTGGATCTGTGAATCAAAAGCAAGGGAAAGGTTCACCCAGACCACATAACCAAGGACATAGCCAAGGCATGGCAACTCAAGAAAAATTTCCAAAGCCTCAAGCAAAGAGCAACACTGTAAAGCCAAATAAGAAAGAGAGAAATTGGTGTGAGTTCCATAAGAGCCCCACTCACAACACAAGTGAGTATCGGGCCAAGCAGTCACTGGTGGCTGAGATAAAGGCTTCTGAATCAGATTCATACTCTAACACTAAATTAGAACCCGAGAAGAGAATGATCAAGGGAAGAATATTATCGATGCAGATCCCAACTCCACCATTGCTACCATGAAGATTAAAAAGGAGGAACCGGAGGATTCAAAGGAGGAGGGGCGTATTTTCCACTCCTAGATGTGGGTAAAGGGTTCCCCACTACAGTTCATTGTCGACAGTGGGAGCCAAAAGAACCTGATTTCAGCAGAGGTCATGAAGCGGTTGTGTTTTTTGACCAAAGCACACCCACAACCATACACCATTGGGTGTCTTCACTAAGGACGGGATCTCTGCGTTAGCCAGTAGTGTCTCCTTTTCTATAGCATCAAGCCCTTCATCAATGAGGTATTATGTGATATTGCTCCTCTTGATGTCTGTGATATATTCTTAGGTCAACCATACTTATGGAAGTGACATGCTGTGTATGAGTCTTGGCCTCATGATATTATTATTATGTTGGGAAATAATTTGTACAGGATACCAGAGGTACCACCTCCTGCTGCTATCTCTTTGGTTACTGCAAAACAATGTAGTAAGCTCATTTCCAAAACTGAGAAGTTTGTTTTCTTGATGATACAGCCTCAGGGAAAGAAGAATATCATGGCCATGACATCCAGACAAGGCCCCTCCACATGACAAAAAAAAATGGATGAGGTCGTGGAGGAGTACCGGGGCATATTCACCTCACCCACCGGGGTGCCTCTCCACTGTCAGGTCAAGAACCCCATCGATCTAAAACTAGGTGCACCGCTGCCCAATGGACCAATCTATCGACGATTTGTTCTGGAGAATGATGAAATCAAGAGGCAAATTTAGGAGCTGCTACAGAAGGGTCACATCTGGCCAAGTTGATCGCCCTATGGGAGCTTGATCGTGTTGGTGTAGAAGAATGATGGGACTTGGAGAGTGTGTATTGACTATCGGTCGCTGAACAAGATCACTATCCGGAATAGGTACCTAATCCCTCGGATTGGTGACCTCCTAGACCAGCTTAAAGGGTTGAAATATTTTAGCAATATCAACTTAAAGTCTGGGTATCACCAAGTACAGATCGAATGGACTGATGTCTAGAACATTTCCTTCAAAGCTAAGGAGGGTCTTTTCAAATGGCTGGTCATGCCTTTCGGGCTAACAAATGCTCCTACAACCTTCATGAGATTGATGGATGACATTTTGCAGAAATTCACCAACTCATTTGTAGTAGTGTACTTGGATGACATCCTAATATTCATCCAGACCTCGAAAGAGAACCTCCACCACATTCGACAGGTCTTCCAAACATTATGGAAAACACAAGTTGTGTGCCAATTTGGACAAGTGCACTTTTGGCATGACCTAGGTTCATTATATGGGATACATTATTGATGAGTGTGGCGTACATGTGGATCCAACCAATATCCAAGTCATTCGGGATTTCCAGCCCCAACTACTCTAACAGAGATTCACAGCTTTCTGGGCCTTGCTAATTTCTACTGCAGGTTCGTGTTGGGATTCTCTCATATCACTTGGCCCTTGCGTCAAGTCACCAAGGGAGGAGTGAAAGAAAAAATGTTTTGGTCAGAAACTTAGTAGAAGGTGTTTACAAAATTGAAACATCGCCTCTGTTGTGCACCAATGCTCACATTACTAGACTTGCAACAACCATTTGAGATCGATACATATGCCTCTGACTATGCTACTGGGGCAGTCCTTACTCAACAAGGGCATCCAATGGCATATCACAGTGAGACACTATCCAACAGAGTCCGTAAATATCCCACTTATGACAAATAGATGTATTCCATTGTACAGGCTTGCTGACAATAGAAGCATTACATTTTGGGGAAGGAAATGATCATCCACATAGACCATTGACCCCTATGGTTCATACAGACACAAGGGAATTTATAGAACGATCACCATCAGAAGTGGTCCACATATCTACAACGGTTTCATTTGAACATCAAGTACAAGAAGGGAAGCACCAGTAATGTTGTAGACTACCTTAGCTGACCACCGATTGTGGCGATAACCATCGTGCTCAACTCTTGTGGGCACAAGACTTCTGATTGGCTGCTTCTCTACAAGAGCAATCCAAAACTCAGCCACACATACTAGACACTCTTGGACGGGAATCAAGTCCAAAATTTCACCTCCAGGATGTACTACTATGTCACATGGGACACCTTTGTGTTCCTTCAAGCGAGCGTGCCAAGATGTTTTGGGAAGCACACTACAATTGGGTCACTGTGCATTTCGGGGTTGAGAAAAGAGTGGCATTACTGTAGAAGTATTTCTATTGGCTGAACCTTCAAAAAGACGTCGGGAAGTAATTCTGATCTTGCATTGCCTGTGCCATTGCTAAACCATCCATCAAGAAACAAGGCCTCTATACTCCATTTCCTACCCCTAGTCAAACTTGGGAATCCATATGAATGGATTACATGTCGGGACTTCCTTCTACCATGCACGATAATGACTGTTTGTTTGTGGTCATTGACAGATTCTCAAAGATGGCCATAATGGCGGCCTTCAAGAAGAATATCACAGCAGAACCCACTGCTAAACTCTTCTTTGAACTAGTGTGGGTACACTTTGGGATGCCACAGTCTATAATCTCAGACTGGGACAACAAGTTCCTTAGTACATTTTGGTCTATCCCATGGTCAATGCTAGACACCAAGCTCACAAAGTCCACAGCTTTCCATTCCTAGAATGATGGCCAGACAGAGGTTGTCAATAGTATGATCGTACACATTTTGCTTGCGCATGTACAACTCAAAGCATCCATGCACATTAAATGAGAGCCTCCCCTATGTACAACACAACTACAACTGGTCCCTCCACGACCCAACCAACCACATCCCCTTTTAGGTGGGCTTAGGATTCCAGCCACTATGTCCCATTGACGTAGAAATTCGATTTGCAGCTACTCAGGATGATTCAGATCATATCCAGTCTGAATTTTTCAAGGCGAAAAATTTCATTGAGTGCATTCAACACATTCACTAATAGATTCATGACATCTTGCATAGATCCAATGCTAAGTACAAGCAACGACATGATCAAAATCGGGTGTAACACAAGTTCTAGGTGGGAGACAAACTGTGGCTACATTTATAGAAGGAGCGCCTCACTAGACCCTAACGCAAGCTTCGACCGCTATGATATGGGCCATACACCATCACCAAGGTTGTCAGGGACAATGCTTCAAGCTCAATATACCACCATTCCTTGGTATGCACCCAGTGTTCAATGTGGACCGCCTTCGGCCCTACTTTCCACCTCTACTGGACACATCAGACGTGGCAAAACAACTCACACCAATAAAGTTAAACATTGATTGCATGGAACAAGCCACAATTGATCGGATTATGGACACACAGATCAAGAAAACCTACCAGTAGAAGATCTAGCTATATTGAGTTGTCAAAGCAGGCCAACTCCTTCACCAGGGAAAGTGGCTCACCAGGGACCATGTTCAGCAGAAGTTTCCTCATCTCATGGAGGAACTCAACACAATGGGGACCATTGTTTCCTGAGGGAGGAATGATCCAGGAGGATATTGGTGGCCACCCACCTATTCAACTTGGACCCCTACCATTGTTTCTTTCAGCTTTCAACTTTCCTTAGTTATAGCACAATTTACTATTTTTGGCAGTTTTCAGGTCCTAAACTTCTGTAGCTGGTTTGAGGACCTAAACGACGTTTGTTCTACATCGAATGGTCAAGACAATATGAGTCCATTCCGAACTTGATATTTTTTATTTACGGATGTAGTCCTTAAACAGATCTTTCTAATGATGTATCATGCACATCAAACATAAGTAGTATGTTAAAGTTACGACCCCGAGAAATTGATGTACCAAGTTACCCAACGGGGCGCACATTTTGGCGTTTCACCTCCTAGGGTTAGGTTTTTGGATGTGTAGGGTTTCCATTGTTTCTCAATAATATAAAGGCCTTCGAGCCTTATTGTAACACATATTTCAGAGGCATGTAGCTGCCACATCACTTCTCAGAGATAAGCTACTAGCACTCTAGCTAGTTTATTTCCATTGTGTATGTAATCAAGTTTAAGTTATTGATTAATGAAATGAAGTTTTATTTCCATTGCATATTTGTTTCTATGGTTATTTGTGTATTCTGTTGCATTCCTACATAAATCCGGATCAGTGGTATCAGAGCAATCTGCTCTTTTTCGATCCTTCTTTGCATGTCCACAATGAGGGTGGGGTACAAAGAGTTAGGGCTCGATTTGGTTGAACCTTTGCAAGATCAGCCTCGCAAATCATGACGGCCACCCATGGGGGATGAAAGGAAAGATGAGGGTCGAGAATATCCTATCAAAATGACGATCGAGGAGGCCCTTGAAAAAAAAAGGAACATGATGATGGATACTTCACCCAAATCCTTCAACAACTTCCCACTAGCGGTGCATCTGCATCTAGCAGCCACTCTGGAGGTGCAACCCATTTTAAGGTATCCAGGATGTACTACTATGTCACATGGGACAAATTTTTGTTCCTTCAAGTGAGTGTGCCAATATGATTTGGAAAGCGCATTACAGTTGGGTTGCTGGGCATTTTGGGGTTGAGAAAACAATGGCAGTACTGCAGAAGTATTTGTATTGGATGAAACTTTGATAGGACATCGGGAAGTACATCTGATCCTACACTGCTTGCACCATTGCCAAACCATCCATCAAGAAGCAAGGCCTCTATACTCCATTTCCTACCCCTAGTCGACCTTGGGAATCCATATCCATGGATTACATGTCGGGCCTTTCTTCTACTAAGCACGACAATGACTGTGTGTTTGTGTAGCCATGCCATTTGGAGTTACTCAGGATGATTCAGCTCATATCTAGTCTGAATTTTCCAAGGTGAACAACTTCATTGAGCACATTCAACACATTCGCCAACAGGTTCATGACATCTTGGATAAATCCAATGCTAAGTACAAGCAGTGACATGATCAACATCGGGTGCAACACAACTTCCAGGTGGGTGACAAAGTGTGGCTACATTTGTAGAAGGAGCTCCTCGCTGGACCCCACCGAAAGCTTTGCCCACTTTGATATGGGCCATACACCATCACCAAGGTTGTCAAGGACAATGCCTTCAAGCTCAGTATTCCACTATTCCTTAGTCTATACCTAGTGTTCAATGTGGACTTCCTTCGGCCCCACTGTCCACCTCTACTAAACACATCAGACATGGTGGAACAACTCACACCAATAGAGTTAAACCCCAATTGCATGGAACAAGCCACAACTGATTGAATTATGGACACACAGATCAAGAATACCCGCAAGCAGAAGATCTAGCTATATCAAGTTATCAAAGGAGGCTAACTCCTTCACCAGGGAAAGTGGCTCAGCAGGGACCAAGTTCAGCAGAAGTTTCCTCATCTCATGGAGGAACTCAACTTAATGCGGACCATTGCTTCCTAAGGAGGGAGGAATGATCCAAGAGGATATTGGTGGCCACCCACCTATTCCACTTGGATCCCCACCATTGTTTCTTTCAATTTTCCAGTTTCCTTAATTATAGCGCAATTTACTATTTTTGGCAGTTTTCAGGTCTAAAACTTTCATAGCCATTTTGAGGCCCTAAACGATGTTTTTCTGGCATCGAATGGTAGGGCAAAAATGAGTCCCTTTTGAACTTAGTAATTTCCATTTATGGACGTAGTCCTTAAACAGATATTTCTAACGATGTATCATGCACGTCAGATGGAGGTAGTATGCTAAAGTTACGACCCTGAGAAATTGATGTACCATGTTACCCAACGGGGCCCACATTCTGGCGTTTCACCTCCTAGGGTTAGGTTTCTGGATGTGTAAGGTTTCAATTGTTTCTCAATAATATATAATCCTTTGAGCCTCATTGTAACACAGAGTTCAGAGGCATGTACCCACCACATCTCTTCTCAAAGATAAGCTACTAGCAGCCTAGCTAGTTTATTTCCATTGTGTATGTAATCAAGTTTCAGTTATTGATTAATGAAATGAAGTGTTATTTCTACTGCATATTTGTTTCTATGGTTATTTGTGTATTCTGTTGCATTTCTGCATAAATCTGGATCACAAAGTTGTAGAATTTATTTGAAGGAGAGATGGTCACGATTCCCACACTTTTTCTGGATTTGGAATAAGCCCCGTCAAAGTACAGTTGCCAAACTTCATCTATCTTTTCATTTTTAATGTTTTCTTTAATAGAGGCGATAAAATTTGACAAAATAGCATAGTTTCCAAAGTTATGAGTGAAATGAACAAATTCATTTTCGGGCTTCTTAGGGTTTTCTACATGTCGTTTCCTTAGCTTCTCTCTGTGGAGTATCACTCTAGTGTTTTTTGATGCAGGTATAGTAGCATATGTCCAATCCATTTGAATGTACCCACCAAGAGTTGTGACCCATTTTCTAGAAAGCAACATACCCCAATTATTTGGAACATCTATTACTACCACTTCCATTGACATGTCGATGTCAGGATACTTGGCCAACTTAACTTGTAAATTTAAGATTATCCCTACCACTTCAACTTCTTTTGCATCGATTGCACAAACATTGTGGTAGGGTCGGGTGACCCTTAGATTTAGTTGTTCCATTACTTTTCTTCTCATAACATTTGATGAAGCACCTGAATCTAACATGCAGTTATTAAGGAGAAGATTATCTACTAAGAGGGATACATAAAAAGGAGGGTGGTATTCTCTTCTTGGATCAACATTGTTGAGGACTATAGGCATATCTATAGGTTCAATATGTTTAGCTTCAAATATAGCATTATTATTAGGGAGAGGATCCTCTTTGACAATATTATGAGTTTTACTTTAACTATCCTCTATGGCTTTCAACAAATTTTCTTTTTGACCATGAATTTTAAGGACATCAGTTGCATAAACATGAATCTTAGCACTAATTATCCATTCTCCCTGATAAACCTTTCGGGATTAGGGAGAGGATTGAATAATTGTCGACGGTTTCTTTGGGTAGAAATTCTTGAAGGGATGTTAGACAGTGGATTCGCCAGATGGATAGAGTTTTAATTTTTATGTTTTTTAAAGAATAGATCAATCATTTTTTTTTAATCTTTTTAGTTGTTTAGAAAAAAGTTAAGCTAAGTCGTACTCAGGAATAAAAAGATTTATCCCTGGAAATGGCACCAAAAAGTGTTTCCGCCTTTCACACACCTGCATCACATGGCAGAAATCTTCAATCCACTCGGTGTGTCCTTGGGGGCAAGTCTCAAGTCAAGGCTGTCACCTTGTTCTTGACTCCTCCGTCCAGGCTAACTTCTAACGAAGCCAAGGGGGGTAGACCCTATTGAATTACTAAGGCTAATTACTTAGTGTGATGGTGTTATAATGATTAAGTTGTTTAGGATTTTTGAAGTTAACCAATGAAAGCAAAAGATAACAAGATGCAAGATTTAAAGCATAGAAGCATAGTAATGACACTCAATATAGATATATAATTGAAATAAATGATCAAATAAATCACCAGTGCCTTAAATGGAGTCAATAGAGAAAATAATGTGCTTGCATGCGCTTGAATGAATGTTTTGAAAATGTCTCTTGGTATATTTTCAATTAGTGTGGAATGTGAATGAATTAAATTAGGCGAAAAGGGGACTCCAGATATACCCAAGGGGTACTTGGAGTATGTCCAAAAGTGAATTTTCACGGCTACCTGCAAGGTGTTTGTGGGATGGAATGGAGTCTCAAATACTATTGTTCATAATGCACCCATCAGGGTGTGACAGAGATCGGTGCCTCAAGGTCACTTTCCAGTTGTTCCCACTCCTTTGGGTATTTTGCCACCGCTAATAGTTCGTTTGAGGTGTTGGATTTTCACCTGATGGTTTGTCAAATTGGGAGGTGAGGACTAATTAATCTGGTCACTCAAGTGCTTTTGATGCAGCTTGACTGATCAGACGAACCACAACCAAGTACAGAGCATACACACTGGAGTGTTAGTTATTTTTAGTAAATTTTAGAAGAGGTGCTCTTATTAAAAAAGAAAACCCTCCAGGAACCTCTTTTTGTCCAAGTCGACCTCAATTAGGGAATCAAGGATGGGTTGATTTTATTATGATTATCAAACAATAAATAAAAAAAGGAATCAGAGATACAAAAAACCGGTTTTCTAAATAGTCCTACCCACTGTAACGTCCCCAACCCTCTGACCGGTGAGGAGGACGCAACCAAATCATCAAAAACCTCCGGGAAAATAGCCCCATGAGCATGAACATGCATAATGCTGAAGTATAAAGCTTAAAAAATAAAACGATAGTTGAATCAAACACACATTCATTCGAGGATACCACATGTTCATCATATTCATTAGTCAGTAAATACAAGTGTAGAGACGGAATAGTGAAGAATACTTATCTTAAAAAGAATTCATCCCACAACCAGCTACGTCACTGCAAAATTCCTCCCAACCATAGGCCAATGTGCTCATAAATATCTCAACAACACTGCCACCCCTGAGCTGGGCATGATTCCTCAAGGAATAAGGGTCAAAGTAGGCTTGCACATAACCAAGGTACACAAATAATCCAAGCCCACATAGTGGGGTTTATCAGGCCATCAAGGAGCTAGGAAAGGATAAATGCTAAGATGGTGGTCTCAATGGAGAGATAAGGACACCTACACTAGATTTAACATGACTTCTAAAACATCCACACACCCAACACTAGGAATCAGTCCTTTCTCTGCTTCACAGTCCCTCAGGCCCTGACTTCCCTTTCCAATACTCTTCAAGGTTGTGGAGAAGAAAGCCAACAATCTAACTTTGTCTAAGTGGCTCCAAACACAAGTTTTCTCAAGCATACCTAGCCTCTAATCCTATTCTCAATAGTTTGAATACCAACCACTGCATACCATAGTAAAACAAACAATTCATAGCTCTATGAAGAAGATAAAGACTACAGGGTGACAACCCAAATGAAAGGGTGAACACACCTTAGATCAGACAAGATGATTCAGAGTTGTTCTTGGCCCTAGTGTGGACAAAACAACTCAAAAGTAACCCCACAAGATATTGTGCACATGTAGTAACCAAACCCCAGGGAAAGATCAACAACCCAATCTCATATTGAAACAACGGGAACCTTACACAATCCGTAGGTGGGGAAGAAGACGGATTCCTAGCATTGATAGGGAAAGCATATAAACAATAGAACCGTGCCTTTCAGGATGATATTCCAGCTCATCGCACGAGATCATAGTCTTCCAACCCCTGCGTGAGGAAAACCATACCGATTTTCAATCTGTGTGTGAGGATGAACAAATGATGGAGGGAAATCCCCAAGCAGTGTGTGAGGAGAGTGAACAAAACAAATCTCTCTGCGTGAGGATGTCCAGAATGACTCGTGGTGGTAGGAAAACTAGAACCCTGTGTGTGTGTAAGCAAGACTAGAACATCCGAAGAAATGGGATCGTGGGAGAGTGGGGTGAATGGTGACCGTCCCCTTGCCCTTTGCATGAGGAAGAGAGATCTTGCTGGTGGAGTGGACGTGCGGCAAGGAGTGGAAGTCCTACCACTCACCACCCCCAGCCATAACTGCTCCCAACTAATAGAATAGTAGAATTTTAGTGGGTGGTCAAGACATGGAAAACTCCCAATGGCTCCCATGGTTTAGACAACCCCCCCGTTAACCTTAGGAATCATGCCCTTTTCATTTAACGTTGCACCGTCATAGCTGGCTATAGGTTTATTTTAATTAATGTGCGTATTTACATGATGCCCAAAAGTATAATGTGCCAGATAGCACGATATACCATCGGCAATGATCCCTATTGCCGATACATACACAACCAAATCGATGGTGGGGATTTTGCCTTTAGCTCCACACCATGATTAATTACAACATATACATCATGTATCTTTTAATGCAACTGGGGATATTTCAATCCCCCCCCCCTTGGAATAACACCGTCCTCGGTGTTCCAATACATAGGAATGCATATACAATTTGCACATCAAAATTTCAAAACTTTGCAGATCTGTCCCATGTTCAATTATTTACTTTGAACTTTCAGGACCAAGCCCCTCGAATTCCACAAGCTTCTCCTGCTGGTTCTCAGCTTTTGTCTTATCCCGAAGTCTAGGAATTTTATGGCTGTTTCCCTCTTTATGTTCCCTCGTTGGGCAGTCCCGGCGTAAATGATGTCCTTCGCATTTCCAACATTTCATTGGCTGCTTCATCTTTTCCTGCTCAATTTCCCTTGAGTCTTCATGCCTGGACCATTTCTTAACGGATCTCTTGGATGAATGTCCCATCATTGATCCGCTTTCCTTTCCTTTACGAATTGCCCCCAGAAGGCCTTTTACCTCCTTTTGCAAACCAATAGAGTCTTGCAAAATTTGGTGGTTCATCTCATTCTGCCTTTTCTGTTTCTTGAGCATCTCTCCAAGATTCTCTTAAGTCCTGGAAATCGCTTGAAGGAGACTTCCAGCCAAGTCCAGTAGCTTTTGGTCTGCTGCCATGATCAATGTGCACCACTGGATTTCACTTTCTCACCTGTGAAATGCACCATTAAAATTATGTCAGACCAAGCATAATATAGACATTAAACTTAGTTAGTTAATTGCCCAACTGGCATGATAGTCCAAGTCTCATCAAGGAGACTTTCATATTTTTCATGTCTTCCCCGCAAGCACATGAGCTCATTCATGTCCATTCCAGCATTCATAATTTACTTTAAGCAATTAAACACATTCTATTTCCAGTCATACATGCATTCAACAATCCTGTGTTTTCACAATGCATATATATATATATATATATATATATATATATATAATAAAAAAGGAAAGAGAGAGTAGCAAGAGTTTTTCCCCTCTTTGTCTTGTTCCATCCTAGAACCCACACCACCGTTGTGGCTTTTCATGCTCTCAGCCTCTTTCACTTCACTGTGAATGCTGGACCAATCCCTCTTGGTCATGACACTTAGTGTCTTCGGTCTATTTCAGACCTTTCAACCATGGAGCCTCCCCACATGGTTTGTCTTGGCTTCTAGGACCTTCACAATATCACTAGCACCTTTTTCATTACTGCTCATTCTGAGCTCTTTAGGATAGTCACATGTCCAGATGCACTCTTAGGATGCTTTCGTACTCCTCGCTTCCAGTGATACCTATATTCAAACATTGAATAGATTCACATGTTTAGTTTATTCTCAATGGTTTCTATCTCTTAAACAAGAGCTTAAAACATCATATCCAAATCATATACACATGCATATTCACAAGCAGGAAATTGCAAAATAATCCAATACTTATATGTATTGTGTGTTTCCTCGTTGGTCCACAGGATCCTGCTTCACTTTGCAAGCCTTGGGATTTCCTATGGACTTGGATGTTAGGTTAGCATGCAGGTTGTTTCACAACATCCTTATATATATATATATATATATATATATATATATATCAGGCATAGTCAATCCAACCTTCAGTTGGGTTTATCAGACCGTCAACAAATCGCCTGCACTTATATCAACAACCAATCATCAGCCAAGCCAACACAGTTGGGTTTATCAGGTCACACATGCACTTATATCAATAATAATGACCCTTTCCAGGTTTCATTTCTAGATGTGAGCTCTAATTCCACTACCCCATATCACAAAAGAGACCACTCCCTTATCTGAGTTGACATTCCCTGGAAAATGTCTCCTTCTCTGTACTCTTTAGTAGAAGGTAGGATGAGCTCAAGCCATTGCCCATTTAGTGTACAATACCAGAATACATCTGTTTAGCCTGACAACACAAGCAATATAAGCATATTCATTAGTGTTATTTCTCTAAAACTACAACAATATTTCACATCATTCACTATCAAGTATTAAGACACCAGGAGTGCGTCCACTCCCTAGGGTGTAATCAATATTGAAAACCCTTCCATGATTCGACAACGAAAAAGTGTGCACCCTTTTTCGTTGTGTACCATGTAGGCCCTATTCATACTCAAGCAATGGTCATCATGGAAATAAAATCAAAACATGTTCTGCATGTGGAATTTTAATAATTTGACATGCATATTCTTAGCTAGGGTCACATAACACTTATCCATTTGTCGATGCAGTATTCCTTCGTTAAGGAGGAATGGGGGCTCCCTTTTTCTGAGTTGAAAGTCCCCCGGTTTTCCATCCCAACTCCTTTTTTCATTTCATATTCACACATGTCTTACTGACATAATCCATACCATCCCACGCATGTTGCTTACCAAACATGTAGTGCAGATGAGATATTTCCAAAATTTCCTATGGAGTTTCACCCGAAACCCATTTCCAAGATAAGGGAAAACCTTCCCATGAATTTTGGCTCCTGTAGGCCATCACACATGATATTCCTGCAGTGTGTACCCCTGGTACATTCATCAAGTAGCCAAATAGTCAATTATCATCTACTAAAACAATCCAAATTTGATTGATCCATAACCAAGCAATGGCATTAGTAATTAAATTCAATATGAATTTGCAACTCTGTCTACTACAGAAATTGATTTGCTTGGAACTGAGGTGATCCTCATTTGTGGGTCTCTTGTAAGCAGCGCCACTATGCCCATTATAATTTTATGCTTACTAGCATAACATGAATACCCACTTACAATGCATCCACCTGACACAATCTTATGCAAGCCAATAGTGATTAGTAGTTGTCAGAAATTTCTTAAACCCGAAACTTCACAATTCAAATTTAACAACCCAACATGCATACAAACTATTATCATATCCATGAGACTCTTCTCATAAGGTTTGGCTCTTGCACATGGTATATTTCAGTCTTTGGCATGGTCTTACCCCAATCGCCATGCCCCAAACAATCTACCTGAAACCTAAACCTTAGTCAGCCAAACATTTAGTAGTTCTTGATGCATATAACTTTTTCATTGCTGCAACAATCACTGAAGCATTTTCATAATTTATAAAATTCAAACACTTCCAACTGTTAATCATATTAATATTACCAAAAATCATTTACTTCATGCACTCATTATCATACTAAAATCCGCAAGGTCACATCATTTATGCCAAAATGAAATGTTCAGATACTCCTTACTCCACAAGCGTATCATTGTACCATCTTGCCCTTCCATAGAGCATTTTCGGTAGCCAATTGATCATGACTACCCGCTTCATGTACTTACTATCCTGCATTCATAATAGCTCTTGAAATGGTTCCAGAATCGTCATCAAAACATCATTTCAGTCATTAGTTATTCATAATATCACATGCACTACCTCAATGCATTCATGCATGATCCGAAAACAAGATCTTTACTACTCTATGACGTTAACATGAATTGCATAAAGAGCATGAACGAAGCTCACAAATCCATAAGAAGAGAACCAAATAGCATAGACGTCATGCACATAAAGACAACAAGTTGATAACGGAGTTTGTCCAGGATGGACTACGTCTCCGATCCTGCTTCTCAATAGGAGGGCCGATCTATAATCTCAGCATAAGGCAAAATACATGGGAATGATATGATGATACCTTGGCGACAATGTTCAGGAAGAGAACCGCTACCCAGAACACAACAAGACTGCTTCCAGCAACTTCGAAGCCTAAAGATGGTATAAAACGAGTATAAACACTCTTACCTTCCTCCTGTAGAGCTATGCAATCTCCCTTCTCTCCTTTAGCTACAAAGTATCCACTCCAAAGAATGAGTGGGAAATGGCAATTGAATGGGTTTATATAGGTTGTCTTGCCCTTCTTCACATGACTCTCATGGATTCCTTTGGTTGCAACTAATTTACCTATCTTGGCCTTGGTTACAACTTCCCCAAGTTGGTTTTCATATGGTTGGGCTTTTTATTAAATAATAAACAAACTTGTTACAACTTCTTTACAAATATGGCATGTTTGTTTTCGGTTACAACCATGCATTAACTTCATAACAACTCAAGGAATAAAATAAATGAGTAATATGTGAGTAATTTTTCCACTCACTTCAAATATTAATCATTTTACAATTTCTCATGAGTAAATGCATGAATGTCCTAAAAATCATTTCAAGCACAAATGCATGCATGCTAGTCATCATGCCACTTCATCATGCCATGTCACCATGCCACATCAGCATGCCACATCAGCATGCCATGCCATCATGCCACATCACCATGCCATGTCATCATGCCACATCATCATGCCATGTCAGCATGACACATCACCATGCCATTTCATCATGTTTGTACAGTACGGATGCGACATGTCACCCTGTCAGTGGTGCCACGTGGCACCTCTTTTTGCCAAATTTGCCTGTTGACCTTATAGAACAAAACGCGATAACTTTCTCATACGGATTCCGTTTGAGGTGAAACAAACACCATTGGAATCATCTCGACGAGACCTTTGATTTGGTGCTAGTTTTGCTGAGATTGGAGGACTTCAAAAATTTTGCCTTCTTGGATCCTCCTAGATCATTCCTTCCCACTGAGAAGCTTTTGGCCTCCAAAATCCTTTACTAATCAACTGGTAGGTGAGGGAATTGCTCCCTCACTTTCCCCTTCTCGATCCACTTGGCTTTGCTTGGATGAGTGCCTTTGATTCCCACTCGAATATAATCAACATCACCTCTGCGAGAAGTCCTTGTCCTTCTGTCCAAGATGACATCTTCCTTTAGCTCATCCATGTACTCAGGAGAAAATTCATCAACTGATGGCAATGAGACATTCTCCCTTTCATCCATGATCATGGGAGGCTCATAGAGTTTCAATTTCTCCACATTGACCACTCAGTAGATCTGCATGTATGGCGGTAGCTCTAAGCAAAACGCATTCATCCCAATATTCTCCAATATGGTGAAGGGACCATATCTAATAGGCTTGAGCTTCTTGCCTTCTCCTTTCATCCTCTCCTTGCTGATGTGAAGCCACACTTGATCTCCCACCTGACACTAATGGTCAACTCTATGCTTATCATGGCAAGCCCTGTACTGGGCTTGACTCTTCTCCAACTACTCTTGCACTGCTTGATGTACCTGTTGAACTCTCTGAATGAACTTGCGGGCTTTGTATTCATCCTTGGAAGCGCTTGAATCAACCTCTCTCCCATAAGTCAAGTCCAATGGAGTCTTTGGAAAGTACCCAAAGCATGCCTCAAATGGCGAGCTCTGAGTGGAAGAATGCATAGCCCTATTGTAGGCATGCTGCACATACTGGATTTGTTCATCCTATAACTTAGGATGCTTGTTGCAATAGCCTCGAAGAAAATGGACAAATATCCTGTTGACTACCTCTATCTGTCCATTAGTCTGTGGATGGAAAGTGGTGCTCCTCTTCAGCTTGGTGTCCATCATACACCATAATTTTTTCCAAAACTCTCCAAGGAATCAGGAGTCCCGATTCGAGATAATGGACATAGGAAGTTCAAAGTGAACCCATACATGCTGAAAGAAGAGAGAAGCAGCCTGCTCTGCAGTGACCTTCTTTTTACATGGCATAAGAATACACATCTTGCTAAACCTATCCATGACCACATACAAGTAGTCATGACCCCTCCTAGACATAGGAAACCCCCCCACAAAATCCACGGAAATGCTTTCCCAAGGATGGGAAGGAACAGGAAGTGGTGAGTACAGCCCCATATTTCTATTAGTGGGCTTACAAGTGGAGCACATCACACACCCCTTTACATATTTTGTTACAATGTCTTTCATGCAAGGCCAATACACAAGTCTTTGCAAATGAGCCAAAGTATTACCTACCCCGAAATGCCCTGATACAAGAGAAGTATGAGCTTCTCATATTACATGGACTCTTTCACTGATAGGAACACATAACTTACCCAAATGATAGAACAACTTTCCCAGCAAATAGTAGTCTTCCACCTGTGTGCCATTGGTTAGCTTCTCATAAATCTCCTTGAAATCATCATCAGTAGCATACTGCTCAATATAACTTTCATGGGATAAAGAAGCATTTTTCAAGACAATATATGCAACAATAGGAGGTCTAGAAAGCATATCTGCCACTTTGTTACTAGTACCCTTTTTGTACTTGGTAACTGCGGACAACCTGTACATGCCCACATTAGGAAGAGGGGCATCCTATTGGAGATGAATCTCATGCTGAATCTCCCTTTTGAGACCTGTAGGTTCCTGAAATATTTCATCATAGTTAGCCACAATATCAATCATAGCCTTTTTATGAGAAGGATCACAACCTTTGAAAGCATCAGATGCTTCAGCATCTTTTGCTCTCACAACCATGAGCATGTATCTCTTATTAGTGTTGATGAGTCTCTTCATCTGTCCTGCACTAACGAGAGAGGTGTTAGCCTTCATACTGTGAGCTCTCACAATGTACTCCACCCCATTTTTGGTGAGATGGTACTTGTTCTCATGACGGAAGAATACTGCTTTTCGATCATACAAGTATGGGCTTCCCAATACAATACCACAGATGTCAAGAGGAACAACATATAAGTCCACCTCATCGATCAACTTTGAAGCAATAGCAAACCTTAACCTGCATTGCTTAGTCACCTGTATCTTAGCATTATCACATACCCATCCAAGAGGATAAGGCTTGGGGTGAGGTTTAGTCTGTATGCCCAACTTATTAACAACGGATTTTGAGATCAAATTTACTTGAGAACCCGGATCAAATAATGTTTCAATCTTTGTATGCTTAGACACAACTCTGATGTGAAACAAATCACTTCTTCTTTTATCATTTTCTTTAGAAACACGAGTAGAACTTGAACCAGTATGAGGAGTTTTGTTACCTTGCATTCCCATGGCTGTAATCATGGTTTCGTCGCCTGAGTCAGAACCCAAATCTTGTTGCTTTGTTGCAATGGTATTTTTCTTCTTTTTTCTTCCATAATGCTTTGGCCTCTGTTCAGGATGCAACTTCCAACAACTTTCTTCATCATGCCCATCAGTGTCGCAATAGTTGCAATGGAGCTTTCCTCCTTCCTTCTTGGAAGTAGCTGTCTTCTTGCTCTTGTCTTTTTTCTTGAATTTGTGGTTGTTGTTGTGCTTGAAAGGCTCCTTTTGATGGTCTTCTTGCAAATTATTCCCCCTACTCTCAAGATGAGTATCTTGAACACTTGCTTCATCCACACTAGTAGGATTCAACAACAACAAAGTATGGCGTAGATAATGATGAAGAGCACCAATGTACTTCAAAAGAGTGTCAGGAGAATCTAAAGAAATATTCAACTCTAGAGATTTCTTTCTAAATTCTTCAGTAAAATTCTGAAGACTCTGACCCTTGCCTTGTCTAAAACTTTTCCAATCCATCATAGCCTTTTGGACATAACCCAATGGATAAAATTGCTTGCATAAAGTAGAAATGAAAGCAAACCATGATGAGAGAAGATTACCCATTTGTTTGCTACCTTGCTGAAGCTTGCTTTCCAACCATATAAGTGCGGTGCCTGTCAGCCAAAGTGAAGCCAACTAAATCTTCACATCTTCTTCTTTGATCTGCTGGACTCGGCAATAGACCTCAATTTGCCTTATCCAATTGTTCAACTTCTCTGCATTCGCTTCCCCATTGAACATGGGCAAATCAAACTTCACATCGAGCTTCAATAAGGGCTTCTTTTAAGGCTCTTTGTGAGGAACCTTGGAATGCTGAGAAAGAGATGAGGAAGAAGCACTTGAACTTGTGCTTGAAGCTGAAGGTGAAGAGGGAGGCTCAGGAGGCTCTTCACCACCTCCTCCGTGGTTAATTGAAGTGTTGCCTTCGTCCTTCACTTCTTTGTCTTCCTTCTTTACTTCACTGCCTTTTCTTTCTTTTTCCATGCGTTCTTCATAGTCTGCAAAAAACTTGTCTACCTTGTCGGCCATCATATAGAAGACCTTGTGAAAGTTTTCCTCCATCTCGGTGCAGGCATCATTAGCATCCATCTTCCTCCTTCGGTGTGCACATTTGATCTCGGAATTGTAAGGCTCTAATGTACCCTCACCAGCTTGCAGTTTAACCCTCGTGAGCATCCACACTTACAATCCAACGTCAAATAGCCCTGCTTTGATACAACATGATCCGAAAACAAGATATTTGCTACTCTATGATGTTAACATGAATTGCATAAAGAGCATGAACAAAGCTCACAAATCCATAAGAAGAGAACCAAACAGCATAGAGAACACACACATAAATACAACAAGTTGATAACGGAGTTCGTCCAGGATGGACTACGTCTCCGGGCCTACTTCTCAATAGGAGGGACGATCTATAATCTCATCATAAGGCAAAATACCTGGCAATGATACAATGATACCTTGGCGACAATGTTTAGGAAGAAAACCGCTGCCCAAAACACAACAAGACTGCTTCTAGAAACTCCGAAGGCTAAAGATGGTGTAAAACAAGTATAAACACTTGTACCTTCCTCCTATAGAGCTATGCAATCTCCCTTCTCTCCTTTAGCTACAAAGTCTCCACTCCAAAGCATGAGTGGGAAATGGCAATTGAATGTGTTTATATAGGTTGTCTTTCCCTTCTTCACATGACTCTCATGGATTCCTTTGGTTGCAACTAATTTGCCTATTTTGGCCTTGGTTACAACTTCCCCAAGTTGGTTTTCATATGTTTGGGATTTTTATTAAATAATAAACCAACTTGTTACAACTTCTTTGCAAATATGGCATGTTTTTTTTTGGTTACAACCATGCATTAACTTCATAACAACTCAAGGAATAAAATAAATGAGTAATATGTGAGTAATTTTTCCACTCACTTCAAATATTAATCATTTTACAATTTCTCATGAGTAAATGCATGAATGTCCTAAAACTCATTTCAAGCACAAATGCATGCATGCTAGTCATCATGCCACTTGATCATGCCATGTCACCATGCCACATCAGCATGCCATGCCATCATGCCACATCACCAAGCCATGTCGTCATGCCACATCATCATGACACATTATCATGCCATGTCAGCATGCCACATCACCATGCCATATCATCATGTTTGTACAGTACGGATGCCACATGTCACCCTGTCAGTGGTGCCACGTGGCACCTCTTTTTTCCAAATTTGCCTGTTGACCTTATAGAACAGAACGCGATAACTTTCTCATACGGAGTCCGTTTGAGGTGAAACTAATACCATTGGAATCGTCTCGATGAGCCCTTCGATTTGGTGCTAGTTTTGCTGAGATTGGAGGACTTCAAAAATTTTTCCTTCTTTGATCCTCCTAGATCAATGCATTTGCATCGCAACATTTGCACCCATACTTATGTATGGATATCTACAATAGTTAATCATACTTTTCATACGCATCCATTCAATGCATAACTACAAGTCCTACGTACACCCTTGATATTACCAGTTTGGTTGGTCCTTGGCAGGAGATTGCAGAATTTGCTCACCAACTTTTGATTCTGGAGTTGTTGCCTTATCCCTTTCTCCATAGGGTTGCTGGTCACATTCATCAGTATTAGCAACATATTCAGCCATCTCCATGGTGTTGTTGGTTTTCCCACTAATGCTAACACCAATGCAATAATTAGCATTAGTGGTTCATTATAAATATATAATTCTTACCAACATGTAATATCCTATGCATGCAAGGCATATACTCATACATTTCATGTATAAAACTTGTAATCATAATTAGTAAAAAAGGGTTTAAGGAATTTTCCCTTTTCAAATCCCTCATCTTTGCATGGAACTCCTCTTCCACACAACAGCTGGTTTGACTTCATTGTCCTTGCTATCTCTAGGCATGTAATTCCCAGATTTGTCCATGTTGACAGCAACACACTTTCTAAGCAACCACTAGTACTTTTCTACTCCAAAATTCTGGTGATTTTTCCTTGTTCCCTACTGGATAATCTTTCCAACGCCTATCCACATGCTTCATTCTGACCTCGGGTGTGAAAACCACATTATTTCAAAAATGATGGCAAAACACACCACTGAATTTTGGTTCAAAATGCTAACTTCAGCCACCTAGGTTTTTCTCCCTTTTTAGTCCCAAAACTGCTGAAAAAATCCAATGAGAATTCACTGCAAAACCCACTGGAACACTAGCTGGAACTACTAAAAATTCCACTGGAAAAAACTAAACCTTCTTTCTCCCTATCAGGTCTCTTTCCAACTAAGTTTTTGATGTTTCGGCGGCCAAAAGCTCTAGTTTTCTCCTTGCTCATCGGCGGCTTGTTCATCTATTTACTTCTGTCATTTTGGCGGCCAGAACCACTAAGTTTCTCCACTGCATCGATGGTTTCATCAGCTAAGGTTTTCCGCTATATCGGCGGCTCCAACAAATGTCCATCGGCTGGATAGTCCATTAAACAACCGCAACTGCGGCCAACAAACTCACTGTAGTTTCTGCAGACCATATAAACCCGTCGGTGGTTTTGTAAACTAATTTTTGGTGATCCGATCCACTAGTATTCCTTGCCACACCGGTGATTCAAACAACAACCCTCTATGGGGCGTCGGTGACCAGGGCACTATCCATCAGGTGGATAACTCCTTAGGCATTCGCAATGGTGGCAATCAAACTCACTGTGGTTCCCACGGACCGTAACTCTATCGGCTATCGGAAAACCTATCCATTATGTGTCAACGAACTCAACAACTAAGTTTTTCCAATGGTGGCATGTCGGGAATTGGAAGCACTAATTTTGACGGCATTAGTGATTTGATGCGTTATCCATCGGGTGCATAGTCCCGTAGACTGCTGCAATGGAAGACGCACAAAAAGATAGATTTTTTCGATGCTCATCGACGATTTCATCCTCTAAACTTCTCGGACGCTTGTTGCACTTAGAGAAATTTTGGAATTTTTCTTCTTTTGTCTGTCGCTGCGTCGGCTCTTCAAACAACTAACTTTTGTCGCCGTTTCGGCGGTCTTCAGGAGATCTCCATCGAAACTGCGGCTCTGCCTTCAACTAATTTCCGTTGTCGCGTGAGGAAGAGCGAGCTTACTAGTGGATTGGACATGGGGCAAGGACTGGCAGTCCTTCCACCCACCACCCCATGCCATAACTACTCCCAACTAATCGAATAACAGAAGTTTAGTGGGTGGTGGACACATGGAAAACTCCCAATGGCTCCCACGGTTTAGACAACCCCCACCCCTTAACCTTAGCAATCATGACCTTTTCATTTAATGTTGCACAGTCATAGCTAGATGTAGGTTTATTTAATTAATGTGCGTATTTACATGAAGCCCAAAACTATAATGTGCCGGATAGCATGATATACCATCGGCAATGATCCCTATTGCCTAGACATACTCAAGCAAATCGATGGTGGGGATTTTTCCTTTAGCTCCACACCATGATTAATTACAACATATACATCATGTATCTTTTAATGCAACCGGGGTCAAAACCAAAGATATTAAACCCACGCATCTCTTTCCCTTTGCAGGTCAATCGGGAAGTAGTGGGGTAAGTAGTATGATTAATTTGAATTGAAAATATGGAATAATGAAAAATATTATCAAATTATACAATCTTGCATGTCAATACTAAAATAGAACAGAAAAAAGGGGAAAATGCAAAAAAGTGAAACAGATGCAGATCCCCCCTGGGGGGATGGGGAGCAGGCTCGAAAGAGCCTAATCAAAAAATATTTCCTTTTATTATTATTTGTTACAATATCTGAAACTTATTGTTCCTTATACAGGATGAAACCAATATCTTACAACTTTCCAAAATTTTAAAATTTCAGTCAAAGGGGAGACCCTTGGGGGATTTGAATGCTCTCGAGGCCACTTTGGAACATAAGCTTCTCTTATTTTCTGTTACACCTGCTAAAAACCAGCAAGCATTTTAGAATAAAATATTCTCAAAATCACTTTAGGAGTACCTTTGGGTCATCCTACCTTAACTCAAAAAAGACTAAGTTAAAACTAGCTAAACAGGTGAAAAAGGAACCATGGAAAGCAAGATTTCCTTGGGATATTGGTTTGATATTTGTGCATCCAATTAAATATGCACTGATTTCTGGATTTAATCTTTTTAAAATAGAAAATGAAATTGAGAGCATGCAACCTATGGATTCTCTTTAACTTGCCATGCAAAATGGACAATTTCCCTAAGCTAGATCTAGAATGCTTAATGATACTTTTCAGAAATGGGATCTACACTATGATCTTTGAAATAATAGATCTATGTAATTTTTAGTTTAATATGACAGATCTAAATTATAACAAAGCTTTTGAACACAGTAACCAGGTAAGAAAATTGAATTTTATAAGGAGGAAGAGAGGGGAAGAGTGATGGTAGCCTTGAAGATCGACCGTGGAGCTTTCAGGTGGAATGTGGAGGGACTATGCCTTTGAATGGTTTTGGAGAGAGTGAATAAGAAAACTATATTAGCATCCTCTCCAAGCTAGGAACCTGCAACTGAATCTAAAGACTTTCCAAAATACTTGTGAGATCCGGTTAATACATACACAGAGATTTCAAAATAACATGCATATAAACTTATAAAACATACTAAATCTAGATATCTAAACATGCATCAAAGGAAATATATGGATAGTAAAATTATTGAAAATATCCTTTCCTATCAAGATTATAATAATCTTATTATCAATCTTAGCAATGAATCCACAAATAATTACCAAATTATGAACATAGATACATGTTACCTCAATAAAACATGGCAATGCTCATCCACACATACAATGACATGACACCGTCTTGCCTCCAAATTTTCTCTTTATTTGAAATGAACAATAACAACAGTACAATAGCAACAACACCTCAATCCCAGTTCTAAATATCTTGGAAGAGGCGTTCTGAGCTTTATTTATACAAAAAATAGGAGATCTAGCCCAGGGGCAGCACAAATCCCAAGGAGACAGACCACTACAGCTGAAGGAGAGTCCATTAATGCTGATATGAAGCTGAATTGAGCTTCCACTGAGCCTACTTGTCAATTGGGGGGATTATTGAGCTGACACATCAACCCACAGACTGACACATCAATCCACAGAGCTTCCAGGAGAGGCCACACGTGTGGAGGAGAGAGAGAGGGCACAATTCCCCATAAAGGAGGCTGAAGTTCAACTCTGGATTTGTCTAGATCACCTCCTTCAGTCAAGGATTTGTCAGATCTAGTCAATTTGGTGCCGATATGACTGATTTCAATCAAATCGGTTGAGAATCCATTGATCTAGGATTTTGGATTTGCTCCATTATTCATCAATTTATTAATTAAAATAATCAATAATTGATTTTTTGGGGTTTTCTGACCTGAGTGATGGAAAATCACTCAAAACTTGAAAATAGTGGGTCTATGGGTTTACATGGTGCTCTTAGCTTGAAAATGAACACCCCCATGACTCAAACTGATTATTTGGCCCAATTTTATTACAAAACCAATTTTTCCAATTAGACTATTAAAAAATATCCTAAGCTTTTGTGGAAAAATTAAAATTTAAAAAAATTTAAAAAATTAAAAGAAGTAAAAACCTAGGGGGACTTAGACATGTTCATATGAATTGATCATGATGCCTAGCATGTTTATACATTGACACATAGACTCTAATAACCTCAATAGGCCTAAATGCCAAGCCGACCACCCCAACTTTGGAGGTATTAAGTGAAAAACTCAGAAATCATCAGTTGTTTATTCAACAACCAATAATAACCAAGGGAAAAAACACTTTGGGTTGATCGGATTGACAAATAAAGTCTAATAGATTGAGTCTTTTACAGACACTATCATGCTAGAACATTTATTACAATTCCCCCATGGGGTATGAACATGTGATATAGTACAACAAGCACTTCCCAGAAGCACTTTCGAAGGTCTTCTGAAGTCTGAACAAAAATTCTTTGTCCGGTTCACTAGGTTCACTTGATAAAAAACCACTAAGTACAACTTAGGTGGTAACACTCATATTTACGTAGTCCGAAACGTTGGCTTAAAAATTCTTATGCAGATTTCCTTTATGATTAAAGTAATTGTTATCTAAAAGTCATTCAAATAAAAACATCAAAATTAAAATATCATGTCATTATTTTTTTTAATAAAGAAAAGTTAACAATGAAATACAAATATGATTTTGGTCATATTAAAATTATAATATCATGTTATTAATTTTTTTATAATAAAGAAAAGTTAACATTGGTATGTGAAGGTTGCCACATAGTTTTTTTTTCCATAAAAAATGGTTTCTTTATGTGTTTTAAAATGAAGTTTTCTGGTATGTGATATGTTTTTTATTAATAACTTAAATCCTTGGAGAATAAACTCTAGAGATATTCTAATTCACATTGATTCAGACACCCCCACCAGTTTTTTAAGGGGCATTAATACCATTGGCAATTGATTTTTGAAATAAACAGTTTAGGCTAACATTTTTTTAGTAGAACATTTAGATCTCAATCATTATTGTTTTCCATATTCATTTCTAGTAAGTCTCTACCCTTCTTTTAATCACTTCTCTGTAATCACACTCTCGCTCTCTTCTTTTTCTTACTATTCCATATAACCTTCTATGTTGTTATATTTAACAATTTTGATCCCCACTCCTTACTCTCTCATATAGCACTAATGCATATGCTCTTCTAATCTTCACTTTTATATTTTTACTTTTATCTCAACCACTCCATTCTCTCACCATCATTTAGTTTGATTTTTGTCACCCCATGCTCTCACCACAATCCATTTTGATTTTTGCAGTCCTATTGTATCTTGACCTCCTGATGTTTCTTCCACTTACTGCTTATTATATTACACCTACCTGCATGCATCAAAATGTTCTCTGCCTTGATACCCATCCTATGGTATTTCCCACTGTCGTATATCCATATGATATAATTCTTCTTTCAATAACTATATGTGCTAGAATAGTTCACGTATTTTGTTGTGTCTTCCTCCTTGTACAAATATTAACATTAAATGAATTTCACCTATGCTAGAGGTTCTTTATTTTGTGGTGATATCTTTGCTTAAAAATGCAACACATTGGTAATTTATTGAAGATGCCATCACTTTTGCATAAAATCTTTTGTCCAATAATGGAGCATGGTATCAAAAATATATTTGTGCCAAAGGGTAGTATGCATTTAATTTCCCTCTACATATTTCCTTCTAATATAATTAAATTCCTAAAAAAAATGTAGATATGCTTGATTCTTTAGATTCCTTTGATTTTGGTGGTTTCCCATTTGCTATGCTAAATGATGATAATTTGCACAACCAAACAAGTACTTAATTCCTTCTAATATACAATTGTGGCATTGTTGGTAAACCAAGCGGAAAGTGAGGATACTTTTCACTTGAACTATAAGGAATGGGATGCCCCGGGAATCCATTAGAAAATCCTATAACATATCGTAGGTAATGAAATGCCCTTTAATTCCTTATAGACCCAGTTAGCCAAGGGTTTATTATTTTTATATAATTATTAGAATTTGAATTGGCCAAATTTAATTATGTCTATCTATATAAACTATAAATAATATCTATTGACATAAAATAACCAAATTTATTTGAAATACAATGTTTTTTCCGATGATGTTTAGCAGTTAATTTCCATTGACACGGTTAGTTAAGGGTTTACTATTTTAAAATAATTATTAGAATTTGAATTGGTCAAATTTAATGTGGCCTAACTATATAAACTATAAATAATATCCATTGAAATAAAATAAACAAAAATATTTTAAATCCTAATTTGTTTTCAATGTTCCCCACGACAAGTGTCAAATTGTAGGAAAATCATGCACAAGGAAAGCAAGATCCCACCTAGGCCGTCTCAAAACATAGCATGGTGGGAACTTAGCATGATATGATGGACATGTGATGGGATGAGAAAGTTAGTTAAGGAACCATGGAATGATGGGATGAGGTGACATTCTACTCAACACTTGTGAATGGGTACAATGTGTAGTGAGGTCTAGATCAGAGCACATTATGGAAATTTCATACCTGCATGCAATCATTATTGTTATGGGAAGTGGTATTACTGTGGAATGGTGGTGATTGCGATTCATAATATATTTTATTTTCTTATCTAGAACTTAATATTAACAATTTATCTAAAACTTTCATTTTTGATAGTTAATTGTAAATCACTACATGTCAATACTCCAATTCCCTTATCCCCTTTATTTATAATCCAATATGATCACCATTGTCATCATTATCACTGCAATCATGATCATTTCCATTGTCATTTTCATCATCATCATCATCATCATAATCATCATCATCATTTTCATTGTCATCATCATCATTTCCATAATCATCAACATCATGATGATAATGATGATGACAATGAAATGAATGATGATGGTGATAATGATCATGACAATAATGATGGAATTGATGATTATTTGATTATATGATGATGATGAAAATGAAGATGGTGTTGCTGATGATGATTATGATGATGATTATCATCATCATTGTCCTCACCATAGGCCTTGCCATCATCTTTGTCAACCTAACAAAAGGAGAACTTAAATGTAAATCATTTGGGATGCTAAAGTGGATGTAATATGCATATACTTTAGTGCCATCCCGATATAGTGCGCCTAGTTTTGAAATCATTGTCATCATCATATAATCACATTATAAATAATTTCATCATTTTTGTCTTCATCGTCATCATTGTCATTGTCAGTGTTATTGCCATCGCCATTGTCATCTCCATATTCATCCTTGTTTCCATGGTATTCAATTATTTTATAGTTGGTGTTAGCACTTGTGCTAAATTTTGAAGATTTCTACATAAGCACCTGAATTAATTCCCCTAAAAAGGTCTAGACCGATGAAAATGAGGGGGTATGGGAATTTTTTTTCATGTCTCATGACTTGGAGGTTTCTTGGGAGGATTATATTAAGCTTGGATGCCAAAATGAATTATTCCCTAGTATGGCATGAATAAACATCGAAAATCTTGGAGCTATAACCTTGCATTTCGGCTTAGACATAAAAAATTTCTCATAGTTATGCAGTAGCAAAAATAAATTGTGTAGATACATAACAGAGAAAATCAATGCTTGCTAAAGAATTTGCTGAGAAATATGCATGGTTTCAAAAAAAGCTTGAAATTGGTGGAACAAGGTTAAATGGCGAGCAGGATCAACCGTCAAATGAGCAGGTAATGTAGATCGACAGATGAGGAAGATTTCGTGGAGAAAATATGTGTGGAGAAATAAGTTGTGGAGGTTTTTTCAAAATCTAATATATCCTTCAAGTTTCAATGGCCGATATCTAAGGAGGTCAAAGATATACGGTTGAGATGGAATTCGTAGTGGAAACCTGCACGAAGGATAAGATAGGTTGAGGCTGCAAAATTTGGTAGACCCTGCACCTTTGAACGATGGAGATCTGGCAGAGAGTTGATCAACACCCATGGTTGATTTCATGAAGAGAATGTGCATGAATTTTAGCAGGATGAGGTGATGCAAATTTTTTTAGATCCTACACCCTCGGGCGACAGAGATATTGGCACATATTGGATCGATGGTGCAGGTTAATTTCACGATAGAAACATGCACGGAAGTTAACAGGATGAAGGATTGTGAAATTGGGTAGGGGACACACCATGCGATGATTGAGTGTCACGTCCCTATGCCTTCGACTGGCGAAGAGGACGCAATCACCATGGAGTTAACCATGCGGGCTAAGAGCCCCATGAACATGTGCGTGCACAAAATTGCTGATACGGAATGCTGGAATAAAATGCAATGCAGTAGAACATGGACCGATGCAATTGCTTGTCATACACACATGAACATTTAACATGCACAGCGGAAGTGGCATACATTCACCAAGCATTCATTCTACATGTTCATGATTTTCATTAACAGAAAAATATGATAGCGGAAGTAAAATGGACAAGATGACTTATCTTAAGATGAATTCGTTCCGCAACTAGCTACGTTGCTGCAATGTTCCACCCAATCATAGGCTAGTGAGCTCCTTAATCTCTCAGCAACGCTACCACCCCTAAGCTGGGCATGATTCTCCAAGGAATAAGGGAACATCAGGCTTACACGTAGCCAAGGATACACAAAACACACAGCCAAGCCAACAGAGTTGGGTTTATCAGGTCGTTAAGGAGATGGAGAAGGCAAATTGCTAAGCTGGTGAGCTCATTACAGAGCCAAGAACACCTACACCAGAACTAGCCTGACCTCTAAGACACCCAAACACACCCAACACAAGGAATCAGTCCCTTCTCTGCTACACAGTCCCTCAGGCCCTGCATTCCCTTCCAGTGCTATTCAGGGGTGATGGAGAAGGAGGCAAGCCCTCTAGCTCTGTCTGTGTGGTTTCCAGCCACCAGGTTTATCAAGCAAATCTAAGCCAACATCCCTTCTCCTCTCACAGTCCGAGGACCAACCATTGCACTCAAACAATTAATTTAGCTGTCACAGCTTAAAAAGGGAAAAACGGCTCCCAAGCGATTATAAAATCCCACTGAACATTTCAGTGCACCCATTTACAACATGGGGGGGGGGGGGGACAACAATTCTGAAATGTAATCAGCGTACATTACCAGCATACATGGGGAGACAGGAGTCCATTTTTCACAATCAAGGCCGCTGAGGAAAAACATACGCAGACCACACTTGGGGACGAATTTATGGTATCTCGACCGGTGCATGAGCATCCACAATGCCGAACCCACAAATCAGCCCATGAGTAAAGGACGGAGCCACACCATTCTCAAATCCGCAGAGGAAGAACTGTGTGAGTGAGACCAGGAAAATTCTTGTGCTTGAAAACAATGAGCAGACAATTGGAAGTGCGTGAAGGTGAACAACCACAGGGAGGACGCGAAATTGCAGTGCGCGAGTGTTCAACAAACTCATGGAGCCAAGAAAATGTCTGCGTGAGTGATGAACAACAAAATTGTGAGGCCCCAAAATTGGAGAGAGCGTGAGTGTTTCTTGCTGGTGGAGTGTGCGTGTGGGTGAGGACTGACAGTCCTGCCACCTCAATCCCCAAAATAATTAACTGCCTCAACCACCAGCAGCCTTTTTGAATGAAAGTGGTTGGAATAAGACAAGGGGAGAAGACACATGGGTTTTTTTTTCTCTCATTGGCCAAGGTTGACAAATTCCCCCACATCCTTATCCTTGTGAAAATCATGCCCCTTCTCAATTTAGTTGCTGCGATCGTAGATGGTCGAGTTCATTAATTAATTATAGATGCGTAATTACATGATGACCAACATAATATATGCCGCATGCCCCGATATGTCATCGGTGACAATTTAAATACAAAACATAGCATAACCAATCAATGGTGGGGCCTTGGCCTTTAGCTCCACACTGTGATCATTTACAATATATACATCATATGCATCTAATGCAATGGGGTCAAACCCAAGGTGTTACATTCCCCTCCCCCTTCAATAGCACTGTCCTCAGTGATTTACAAAATTGAATAAAATGCTACACTGGTATTGCCTCAGTGTTCCACAAAATTGAACAAAAATGGATGTGCCAATCGCATAGCATCCTCCGGCTCCCATGTAGCCTCTTCAGTTCCGAAGTGCTCCCATTGCACCTTTACCTGACCTATGGCTCGGTTCCGGAGCATTGTGACCTTCCTGTCGAGGATGCGCATTGGATCGATTCAGAACTCTCCCTCGGGTTCCACCTGAATCACATCCCAATTTATCATATGGTTAGGATCATGTACATATCTCTTAAGCAAAGAAACATGAAAAACATTATGAGCTCTAGTGCTAGCAGGAAATGCAAGTCTATATGCAACTAGCCCTATTCTTTCAAGCACTTCAAATGGCCCACAGTATCTCGGTGACAACTTGGCACAACTACCAAGATTCAAGGAACTCTTCCTTACCCTCACTCTGAGGTAAACATGATCCCTGACACTGAACTCCCTGTTCACCCTATGCTTATCTGCACAGCTTTTCTATCTATCCTGTGCTGCTTTCAGATTCTGCCTAATCTTTACGACCTCTTGCTCCATTTCCTTGAGCAATTTTGGTCCAAGCACAACTTTGTTCACTGGATTATCCCAAGTCACTGGTGTCCTACACCTTCTTCCATACAAAGCTTCATACAGACTCATCCCCAAGGATGCTTGCTATCCATTGTTATAAGCAAACTCTACCAAGTGTAAGTAATCTTTCCACTTGGTTGGTTTGTCCATTATGTACATGCGAAACATGTCTTCAAGCACCTGATTAACTCTCTCTGTCTGACCATCTGTTTGAGGATGGTATGCAGTGCTGAAGTTTAGCTTTGTACCCAAATCTGCAAACAACCCCTTCCAAAAGTTGGAAGTGAACTTGACATCCCTGTCAGAGACTATTGCCTTCGACAATCCATGCAATTTGAATATCTCCTTCATGAAGATCTTTGCAATGTCGGCAGTCTCATATGTAGACTTAACCGGTATAAAATGTGATGCCTTGGTCAACTTGTCTACCACAACCATGATGGAATCATGTTGTCTCCAATTCATCGGCAATCCTGTAATAAAATCCATGGAAATAACTTCCAATTTCCATTCCGGAACTGGCAAAGGCTGCAACAAACCTGCTGGATGTTGATGCTCAACCTTTACCTATTGACATTTCATGCACCTTGAAATGTACTCAGCCATATCCTTTTTCATACCTGGCCAAAAGTATTGCTTTCTAGCTGTAGCAATTGTCTTTTGATATCTTGGGTGAACAGAATATGGAGCTTGATGGATTTCATCCATGACAATTCTCCTCAAATATGCTACATTTGGATTATAAATTCTGCCTTTATAAGTGAGAAGTCCATCTTCTTCCAATTTATATCCCTCATACCTCTTCTCAAGACTTTGCTGCTGCAACTTGTCTTTTACCTGCTCATACAATTCATCTCCAGCAACATGACGAACAATCTGTTGTCTCAAATCTGATTGGCAAATACTAAGAGATGCCACTTGCATTTCCTGCACCTTCCTGTTGAGTGCATCAGCTACCTTATTTTATTTTCCCTTTATGTGCTTGATTTCAAAATCAAACTCACATAAAAACTCCAGCCATCTTGCTTGCCTGGCATTTAGAGTAGGCTGATCAAATAGATACTTCAGACCACAATGGTATGTCCTGAGCTCAAATCTCCTACCCATAAAGTAATGCCTCCACATCTTGAGAGCATGTACTATGGCTGCAAGCTCTAGATCATGAGTGGCATAGTTCTTCTCATGCTCCTTAAGCTTTCTTGACTCATAACATATCACATGGTTGTCTTGCATAAGGAATCCTCCAAGCCCTTGTCCACATGCATCTGTACATACCACAAAATCTTTCGCTGGATCTGAAACCTTCAATACTGGTGCACTAGTGAGAAGATTCTTCAACCGCTGGAAGCTTTGTTCACACCTCGTTGTCCATTTGAAATTCATCCCCTTCTTTTGCAAAGAAGTGATGGCATGTGCAACTTTGGAGAATCCCTCAATGAATCTCCTGTAGTGTCCTGCAAGTCCCATAAAAGATCTTACATCTGTCACATTTCTTGGAGTAGGCCAATTCATAATGGCTTCAATCTTTTCAGGGTCCACAGATATACCCTCCTCTGAAATAATGTGACCCAAATACTGAATTCTATCTCTATAGAAGTCACACTTGCTCAGTTTTGCATACAACTGATGCTCCCTGAGCAAATTCAACGTCAATCTCAAATGCTCTTCATGCTCTTTCTCATTCTTAGAGTAAACAAGAATGTCATCAAGGAAAACAAGAACAAACTTGTCCAAATACCTGCTGAAGACACTATTCATAAGGCACATAAATGTAGCTGGTGCATTTGTGAGATCAAATGGTACCACTACAAACTCATAATTCCCATACCTTGTCCTGAAGGCGGCCTTATGAATGTCTTCATCCTTGATCCTTACCTGATGGTAACTAGACCTCAAGTCAATCTTGGAAAATACCCTTGCTCCTCTCATTTGATCAAAGCGGTCATCAATCCTAGGGTAAGGATATTTATTCTTCACCGTAACCTTGTTCAACTGTCTGTAATCAATACATAACATGAGTGTACCATCTTTCTTCTTTACAAACAGAACTGGTGCTCCCCAAGGAGACACACTTGGCTAGATATACTTCTTCTCCAACAACTCTTGCAGTTGCATCTTCAACTCTAGCATCTCCGGGGTACTCATCCTGTAGGGTGCTTTGGACACTGGTGCTGCTCCTGGCACAAGTTCAATTGTGAAGTCAATGTCCCTCTTTGGAGGAAGCCTTGGAATCTCATCAGGAAACACATCCCTGAATTCCTGTAACACCTGATAGTCCTCCAACCTAGGAGTTTCATCTCTCGCTCCCTCCAAAATATGAGCTGCATACAATTGACAACCCTTCCTACAGAACTTCTTTAACTGCATTACTAAAAACTGCCTCACTGAAATCACCTTTGGAATGCCTTTCACAACTACTAGGTTTCCTTCTTCATCCATGCATTCAAAAGTCTTATTGTAATAGTAAAGCTTTACCCTGTGAGCTTCTAACCAATCCATTCCAATGAGAACATCATAGGAACCAAGCGGTAGAACATTAAGATCTACACAAGTGACCAATCCATTCATGACCGATGGACATTTCTCTACCACTTCACTGACCTTTCTCTTAGTTCCAGTGGCTAGCTGAACTAACCAAGACTTCCTATGCTTTACTTTCTTAAAAGCACAAATCTCCACTATTCTAGGAGTAATGTAACTGTGTGTAGAACCAGGGTCAATCAAAACACAAATAGATTGCTCAAATATCTTACCTACTACTTCGACTATAGTTGACTGGTGATCTGCTTGACAGTCCTCTAATGCTGCATAGATCCTAGGGACTGCCCTTGCTACTTGACCCACTGTTTCTGATTCTTGAACATTATAAGCTGGCCTTGCATTCTCATTCTCGAGTGGACAATTCCTACACATGTGGGGTCCTCCACATTTCCAACATTGAAGTGGTCCTCTATTCTGTTGTGGATCTTTAGGATTTTTCCCAGTCACTCCAACTGGCTTACTCCCAGCTTGGGATGGCTGCTTCTGCTGATTCCTGAAGCTAGAAGGTTTGAAGCCCTTCTTTCTTTGGTCAAACTTCTCGTTCTTCTTTTCCTTCCATGCCTTATGGTAATCAGGTTTACCTTTGCTTTGCTCATAACAATACTTATCTTTTCTTATTGCTTCTTCAAGATTTCTAGGTTCATAAAACTCAATTCTATCTTTGTAAGACTGAGGTAATCCACTCAGAAAACGCTGGACCTTCACTTTTTCATTTCGGATGTACTGTACATACCTCAACAACTCCAAAAACTTATTTGCATACTCTTCCATGGTCTGCTGTCCCAATCTCAGCTCATGGAACTCCTTAATCTTGTCATCATAATACCTGTCAGAGAGGTATTTCTGCTTGAAATACTTCTTGAACTGTTTCCACTTAAGTCTCCTTTCACTGATCCTCTTCACTTGCTTGAAGTGTTCCCACCAAATGGATGCTCTTCCATGCAAATTGAATATGGCAACTCTTGCCTTCATGTTTCCTGAATAATCATGCACTTGAAAGTACTTCTTTATCCCAAGAAGCCAAGCTTCAGTTTCTTGTCCAGTCTTTACCTCACCATCAAATGTAGGAGGTTTAGCTTTCTTAAATTCATCTCGAGTGCGATCCCTATGGTGTCTATTTCTTTTTATTTTGTGAGAAGAAGAACTTGAATCCCCGCTGGATTTTTCAGAATCAGATGATCCACTAGAAGTCCTTCTCCTTCTCCTAGTACTTCTCTTACTGCCTTCTAGTCTTGCTGTACCTCGTCCATAATCTATCTTTCTTTGCAAGTCTGTCAAACTCTGCAACATAGCAGCATTCAACTGATGCTTCTCTTCTTGGGCCTTAATCAAGCTTCTCATGGTAGCTACAACATCTGACGGTGTCTCTTGGAATCTCTTTCCATTAGAATCAATATCATCATTTCTATTACAGACATTTTCTCCCATGGAATCTTCTGCTCGCTCATAGGAATCCCGAGCATCATACCCATCATGGGTTCTCATGGCTGAAACGAAAATTACTTACCAAACTGCACTACCTAGAATACTTCTCTTGAAGGTGACTATGATTCTGCAAACGTGTTAATAACACAATTGTTAGATGCATAACATTGATACAAATCATAATCACTTACCTTTCCGGGAATAACCATAAAATAACAATTTGCCCAAACACACAAAATTTTCTTCATTAAGAATGTCTATATGAGGGGGACGATGGGGGTCAAGGGGGATTTTTTTGTAAATCAATGGTTTTCACGCAATCTGGTGCATAAGATCGCTGCCACTTTCTCACTATTCAACCCTGAAATTTCACTGAAAAACTGCTGAAAATTCCTTTGAAAAACAGCTGAATTTTCCTTTGTTCAATCGGGTCTCTTCCCCAATTATTCTTCCATAGAATCGGCTCTCGGCTATCTCTCCACATCGAAAGTCTTAGCGCTTTCACCTCCACAACGGCAGCACACGAACCACTTTCTCTTCTGCAACGGCAGCTCTCGGAACACTTTCTCTTCCGCAACGACGGCTCTCAGAAGCATTCTTTCTTCCGCAGCGGCAGCTCTCGGAAGCATTCTTTCTTCCGCAATGGCGGTTGTTTACTTGGAATAATTTAAAATTTTCTGCGGCGTCGAAGGTCTTTCTCATCGGCTGGCAATTTACTTTGGCTTCCGCAATGGCAGCACACCAAATATGAACTCCTTCCGACGGCCGCTCTTTTCTTAAAGAAATTTTTAGCTTCAGGCATCGGCGGTCTTCTTACATCGGAAGACAAATGACTTTGGCTTCCGCAATGGCGGCTCGCCAAATGTTAACTTCTTCCGATTGGCACTTACTTAGAACAATTTAAATGTTGGGCATCGGCAGACTTCTTACATCGGAAGACAAATGACTTTGGCTTCCGCAACGGCGGCTTGCCAAACGTTAACTTCTTCCGATTTTTCTCAAACTGTTCCGTCGGCCAGGCTTCCGCTACGCTTTCTATACATTGGAAGTCCTTCCCAATCGGAAGACTTAGCAGTTTGGGCTTCCGCAATGGAGGATGGGAGACTTCTAACTCTTCCGCAACGGCAGAAGTCTTTCTGCTAGTGGCCCGACTGTTCCATACTTAGCCAAATTTTCTCAATTTTACAGTCATTCATATTATGACTTCTGCTGGGCAGAATGAAATACAACTTCTGTCAGTTGCTTCTTCTTGGCCCATAGAGGCAAATTGTTGCCAACATTGGTCTGATACCATACTGTCACGTCCCCATGCCTCCGACTGGCGAAGAGGACGCGATCACCATGGTGTTAACCATGCGGGCTAAGAGCCCTATCAATATGTGCATGCACAAAATTGTTGATACAGAATGCTGGAATAAAATGCAATGCAGTAGAACATGCACCAATGCAATTTCTTGTCATACACACATGAACATTTAACATGCACAACGGAAGTGGCATACATTCACCAAGCATTCATTCTACATGTTCATGATTTCAATTAACAGAAAAATATGATAGCGGAAGTAAAATGGACAAGATGACTTATCTTAAGATGAATTCGTTCCGTAACCATCTACATCGCTGCAACATTCCACCCAACCATAGGCCAACAAGCTCTTTAATCTCTCAGCAAGGCTGCCACCCCCAAGCTGGGCATGATTCTCCAAGGAATAAGGGAACAACAGGCTTACACGTAGCCAAGGATAGACAAAACACATAGCCAAGCCAACAGAGTTGGGTTTATCAGGCCGTTAAGGAGCTGGAGAAGGAAAATTGCTAAGTTGGTGAGCTCATTACAGAGCCAAGAACACCTACACCAGAACTAGCCTGACCTCTAAGACACCCAAACACACCCAACACAAGGAATCAGTCCCTTCTCTGCTACATAGTCCCTCAGGCCCTGCATTCCCTTCCAGTGCTATTCAGGGGTGATGGAGAATAAGGCCAGCCCTCTAGCTCTGTCTGTGTGGTTTCCAGCCACCAGGTTTATCAAGCAAATCTAATCCAACATCCCTTCTCCCAATACAGTCCGAAGACCAACCATTGTACTTAGGCAACCAACCAGCTATCACATCTTAAACAGGGAAAATGATTTCCTGAGTCGTTCTTGGCCCTATTGTGGCCAAAACGACTCTCAAGCGAATTACAACAATTCCCAAACACAATAGCAACCCAAGTACAATAGGGGAA
>LPNX010439387.1:280384-306830 GCA_001517045.1 Pseudotsuga menziesii
GCCACTGAGGGAAAACGTACGCAGACCACACTTGGGCACGAATTTACAGTATCTCGACCGGTGCATGAGCATCCACAAAGCCAAACCCACAAATCAGCCCGCGAGTAAAGGATGGAGCCACACCATTCTCAAATCCGCAGAGGAAAAACTGTGTGAGTGAGACCAGGAAAATTCTTGTGCTTGAAAACAATGAGCAGACAATTGGAAGTGCGTGAAGGTGAACAACTACAGGGAGGACGCGGAATTGCAGTGCGTGGGTGTTCAGCAAAATCGTGGAGCCAAGAAAATGTCTGCATGAGGGATGAACAGCAAAATCGTGAGGCCCCAAAATTGGAGAGAGCATGAGTGTTTCTTGCTGGTGGAGTGTGCGTGTGGGTGAGGACTAACAGTCCTGACACCCCACTCCCCAAATTAATTAACTGCCTCAACCACCAGCAGCCTTTCTTAATGAAAGTGGTTGGAATAAGACAAGGGAAGAAGACACATGGGTTTTTTTTTCTCTCATTGGCCAAGGTTGACAAATTCCCCCACATCCTTATCCTTGTGAAAATCATGCCCCTTCTCAATTTAGTTTCCGCGATCATAGCTGGTCGGGTTCATTAATTAATTATAGATGCGTATTTACATGATGACCAACATAATATATGCCGCATGCCCTGATATGCCATCGGTGACAATTTAAATCCAAAACATAGCATAACCGATCAATGGTGGGGCCTTGGCCTTTAGCTCCACACTGTGATCATTAACAATATATACATCATATGCATCTAATGCAATGGGGTCAAAACCGGGGTGTTACATTGAGATTTTAGATGAAGAATATATACAACTGAATGCTTGATGATTCATGGATCTACGGATGATAAAGCACTGATTCGTAGATTTTACGAGCCTAAATTAGTGAATTCTTGATGGTGTTTTCATAGTTTTGAGATTCTGAAAACTCCAAAGAAGACTCTAGGGAGGTGATTTTTTGTAAATTAAGTCTCGTATGTCCAAAAAAGTGTAAAAAAATACAGAGGACAACTCTCTTATCCCAGGTGAACTAAGGTATGCCTTTTTCGTAGTTAGTCGGTAAGGTCCTAAAATGGGGTAAATGATCACCAGATAGACACACCTTTAGAAGAGACATGTAGACTGAGTTTAATGAGTCTGAAGGAAGAAAAGATCACTCAGAAATATCCATTTGATTACGATAAGTGGGGCTTACAACAGTAAACTCGATGCTTTGTTATTTAGGTTTTAGCGATCATGACAAAGACATAAAGTATGCTCAGAATATTTTTCATGTTTAGGTCCAAAGAATGAAAAACAAAAAACTAAGCTTGAAAAGGTTCCTTTTTTCATAAGTTTAGTCCTCTAGGTCCGGAAAAGTGATAAACCTATGCCTGAAGATACTCTTCTAGACTTTGAAGAAAATAGAGTATTTCTTTTTTCCTAAGTAATCCACAAGGCGGCTAAAGGGGTTAACTTATACCTATGTAGATGATTGTTCAATTTACCTTAACGAGTCTGAACAAACAAGTTAACTCAGAAATCTAGTCAATTTTAAGGAGTCATACCAAGGCTTAAAGATAACTCCATATCTTTCCTGTGAAGTTTTAACGAGTCCGGAAAAGTCAACTTGTGACCTCCTTACTTTTTTTAACAAGCTCAAAGGAGAGAAGAAAAAATGCTCTAAATGCGGGGAGACAAGCGTCAGAGGTAGTGAAACTAGTTCCAAGTGTGAGGAACAAACCTATGCATAATGCAAGGAACATGAGTAGGATAAAGACACCCAGGGAACGTCTCCTCAAGGTACAAGGTTGAGCGATGATGAGAGAAGTGACGAGGGATTATATAACGCGATAAAAGCATGGAATCCGACATCAGGCTCATAAGCATGAGAATTGTACATGAAAAATGTAATTACAACTTGAGAAACAAGGCAATGCTAGTAAACAGTTGTGAATCCAACTACAAATCTTGTCTCCAAGAAGCAACAACATCACAATCACATTCAAAAGAAAAAATCTGATGTAGGCCATTTTGGAAGAAACACATGCAATTTTCCTATCTTCTACATAAGGTATAGTCAAGGAAGAATCAACCAAAGAGGATTCTATAGTGCTAAGGCCCGAGGGTTTATGATCAATAAGATCAACCTCCTAAGAAAATAAAAATTGACAAGGTAGATAGGGTATGTAGGAGAAAACTTAGTATCGCAGGAATTCAGAAATCTATAAGAAAAATCAAACTCGCTAGGATCACTGACTTGTTGTTTGAAGGAGGAGTCAATGGACTAAAAAAGACCAATATAAAAATACAGATCCTCGGGAAGATCATTCTTACTAAGAAAATAGGGGTTAGAATTAGGCACAACTGAACCAACATCCAAAAGAAGGTCAGATTGTATCAAGGACTCTAGGAATACTTCATCAGAAGGAATTAAACCATCCCATATAGGACACAGATCTAAACTTTCAAAAGGATCAACAGAGTAGAGAGCGAGATCCATAGTCTGTAAAGTATGGATCACCTGGTCAACCATTGGGACTGAGTCTCGAGAAGGTAAACATTAACATAGGTGCTTCTCCTTAGTAGCAATTGAACGAAAGTTTTATGAGGCCACATAGCTCACCCGTGGAGGGGTAGTGTCTACAGATATACTGGGAATCAATAAAGGAAAAACTTGGTCTCTAGTTGGGTCAGGATAGGGATCAAGAAAATCCAACTGATCAATAATGACAATTTCTTCACCATGATTAAAGTACATCACATGAAAGAACGTTGACACCAAAAAATACATGACATAAACATAATCATGCTTGAGGAGCATATTAAATTCCAAGGAGTCCTCAATCACCATGAAATCAACTAAGATGATCTTCCCACCCAAAGTAACAAGTGTTTGAGCAAGAATTCCCAAGGCTACACTAGTTCTTATATCAAATGGCAGTAACTGACTAGCAGTTGACACAAGGCTGGGAGATCCCATGCCTTTCCAAGCACGAGTATACAATATACTAACTGAGGCTCCTTCATCAACAATACAATGAGAAATCATGTATTGTTCAAATTTGACCTTTATCTCGAAGTGTGCATTAGAAGGAAGGCATGACTCAACTAGGCTATCCCAGTCAAAGGAAGAAATCTGAGAGCTTGGTGGGGGTTAATCCGAAGCGAGTTCAATGCCCCCTTATTCAATAAGTTCTAAAATGGAAGTGATGAAAATGTGACTAGCAAACACTTCACTCTCCAAAGGTAGAGTGGGATTGTTTGACAATGGAATTGATTCAACCATTTCATGAAAGTCACTTTCGGAAGGGAGAGTGGGTTTGACCAAATATGACATTAGTTCAATCACATAAGGATCACTCTCCAAAAGAATAATGGGGTGAACCAAATACTGGGAAGGTTCGACCACTAGATCAACCAAAGGTTGAGTAGATGGTTGAGAAACTACAAGTTGTTCAGGAGAAGGAAATACTTGAGTCTCGGACCACAAACGTTGTACCTCTTTAATAGAAAGGAATTGGGGAGTAATATGATCTCCCTCTCATAGCTTACAAGGGAACTTAAGTTTTCACTTCAAACGACCAGTTTTCTCAATGGTGTCAACATGACCAGCAATGGCTGACTATTTTCTCTCAGCATGATCTACATAGGCTGAGAGTTTTCCCCTAGCATGACCTATAAAGGCTGAGAGACTAGGTCCAACCTTACTAAGAGAGGGTGGTTTTTGAAATACTTCAGGATGTTAAAAAAATGGGACGAACTTGGAACCAAACTCTTTGTACCTCTATGATGGCAGGGAATATATAAGTAAGGTGGTCTCCCTCACAAAGATTACAAGGAAACTTGTGCTTGTGTTTTGAATGGTTAGTATTTTCAACAGTGTCAACATGAATTGCAGTTGATGACTATTTTCCCTTAGCATGAACCAGAGAGGTTGAGAGACTCTCCCCAGCATGAGCTGGAGAGGTTGAGAGAGTGGGTCCAACTTGACTTGCAGAGGTTGGACGGGAAGGATCAACATGCTTTGCAGCAGTTGAGTGTGTGCCCCCAACATGAACTGCAGAGGCAAGGTGGTTGGGTCCAGCATGGCCTAGAGAGGTTGGATGGGGAGGTGCAACTTGACCTATATATTTTGAAGGGGTTCCCTTAGCATGAACTATAGAGGCTGAGTATCTAGATCCAACGTGACGTGGAAAGGTTGGAAGGATCCCACCAGCATGATCAACATAGGCTGGATGGTCAAGATCAACTTGACTTGCATAGGTTGAGTGCTTATATCCAATATGAGCTATAGAGGTTGGATAGGTTCCCCTAGCATGAAGTGTAGAGGCTGGGTGGTGAGGTTCAACTTGACCTACATAGGTTGAACAGGTTCCCCCTTGCTTATGTGTCTTCTTCCTATTATTCCTTCTTTTACTCCTTTTAGATTGTTGGTTACTAGTATCCGTACTTTCACCGCATGAGGTAGAAGTAGGAGGAGAAGAAGCTACAGGTGAAGGGGGAGTAGTGTTTTGATTCCCTTGGTATAAGGAGCTTACTTGAGAAGCATCATGAGCATTCAGGATAGTTGGAGTGGAAAACAACCACACCGGTAGCCCTAGGCTGAATCTAGGAAGATTCAAGCTGGCCATCAAAGTAACACCAACATTCCCTGTGAGAGGAATAGTACAAGGAGTTCCCAGGATGGGGATCTCTTGGTTGGTTTTCAAATGGGTGTTAGCCATAGTTTCAAAAAAAATACAAAGTCTAAGGTTGACTGGAAACCAACAGTACAAATACCACACCACTAGCAGAAAATACCTGGGTATCAATCCATGAAAACAAAGATGCATTCCAAAGGAAAGTATGGGATGATGAGGGCTCAGAACTAACCAGTGAAGGAAGGAGAGTAGTTACTTGGAATCCCATGAAGAGCTATCTGGGTGCAAGCACTGGAATCACCCAACTTCCCTCCCAAATTTTCAACTGAGGTTACCTTCCAATTCTACCCTAGGTGCACTGGAAATAGCCTTCCAATATGACTCGCATAAGATCCTAGAAGACAAGATACTAAGGCTACCAAAATCGTGGAGAAATTCCAGTGGAACAGTCATTAGTCCAACCGATGCACATGGGCAGGATAGAAAATCTTGAAACCCAAATAGCACCAGGCACCACACGGGGTTGGGAGGAGGTAGTGGATGAGTCCCCAAATGTGCAACAGCTCTAGTGTATGATTTACTGAGAAGTGTAGGGGTATCTACAACAACTCAGTATCACATGACCTCATGCTTGAGTCCTCTGTGAGAGGATTTTTCTAGTTTCTTTCTCAACAAAGTTGGATTTCCTAAAAGATAAGCCACTATGTTTGAGTTTGAATTTTTGGGAAGTTAAAATATCCCTAACCCAAAACACTAGCATAAACTAGTGTGTGTCATCCCTATAAACAAACAGCTACTAATAAATTTTAGATATTGAGTGTAATAGGGATTTCTCCCTTGTTACATGCAAAAGCGCCAACCTTACGTCAATGGCATCATAAGGGAGAGTTCATGGAAAACTAAAAACAAACAAGATTAGTAACACAAAGCAAATATATATACAAGGGCTAAACTAAACTAAAATACAAATAAAGAAAAGTTATACCTTCTTTCTGTAAAGTGGGCCATCATGGTTGTCTCGAAAGTGGTCCACCTCTCCACAAGCTAGTTCTCGAGGTGGGTATGGAGAATTTCTCAATGTACTAAGTGGGAATGGTATGGAAACAGGATGGTAGCAAAATGGTGTGTGAAAATGTGAGAGCAAAAGGTGTCCCATCGTACTCACAAAATGAAAATGAGAAAAAAGGTATTTTGGGAGAGCCCTTCACAATGTATTTATAGAATGGTTCTAGGGTTTTTTACCCAATGTTATTACCCAATGTATTTTCTGACCCATGGTATTTTCCTATGGTTTTCTCTCTTTTAGGGTTTTTACACCCTCTTTTGGGTTTTTGAACCCTTTTTAGGGTTTTTGACCCTTTTTTTGAGAGAGTGAGGGTAAACCATAGTAAATAATAATGTTTTGGACATTTTTTTGTGGAAATATAATTGTGAAGGTCAAAAGTAAGGGAAATATGGTAGGAATATGATGTATGTATGTGGTTTATACCATGTAGAGCTAGGTGAACATTTTTGTGTGTTAACAGATTACCCCCTGATGTGTGAGGGAAGGAGCTCATTGTATGGCTAACAAACATCATAGGATTATGGGAATAGTGGAGAGACTGGAAAGACCTACAGGGAAGTGGAGCTTCCTCGTTCGAACCATGGTGGATTTTGGTTTTTTATTAACAGTTCCTAAAAAATGGATGAGTTACATATAGTGTGTGACATGTTTATGGATGAGGCGGGAATCCCCATGCCTGTAACAATGTCAAAAGAATAAATAATGGGATCAAGGCTCAAAAACATGGGAGTCGATCAATACATATACAAATGATGATACTTAATGGTGGCCTCAATAGGAGGCTGAATACAATGCTGATCTGAGGAACTGATACATAGGAACAAGAGCATTTGCATGGAATGCAATATCATCACAACTGATGCTCTTCTCAATTTGGAGGTGTACATATATATAGAATTAATGAATGAGAGTTAGAATCTCTATGGTACAATATGCAACATCATGTATTGGAGATAGATGGAAGCACAACACTGGGGCTTCCGAATACTGTCACTAACACAACCTAGAAATCACAAGGGACATGAAGCTGTCTAGGTCCCATAGTAGACTCACCAATGTGCTAGATTCAGGTGACAATTGGGGTCTTCAACCAAATACTGAACATACCAATACCCTATATGAATCTCAATGGTGTGATGATGTAGCTGAAGTCAAGTACATGAGACACAACCATCCCAAGAGGCACTGATGACTCCTCTCAAGTGGTCCAAGGAACTCATCAATGAGGTGGATGAAAATAGTGGAATAGATGTGTTGATGTTGATATAGGGAGACCTACAACTAATCAAGGAAATATTGTGTCCTTGACGAGAAGCAGGAGGGGGATAACCAAATATGTCAAAACATCTAGAGACTGACACCTTGAATGGGGGAACAGGGGCAGGGGAGTACGAGGGACTCAAACTTCCTTTGTTCAAAGTATGAAGACAGGGATGACCTGGCTACAAATGAAACTGACTCATGGGAGAAGGATCATAGTTGTAATACCAGGAATTTAATTGCAAATGGGAAATACTGAGGGAGGTAACTGGACTAGTGATATCCAGGGGATCGAAGGAAGATTCATTGCATAATACTCTAAGCAAAGGAGACCCAATGGGGGGAAGCTACCATACTCTGATATATGTGGTGACTCCTAAAGACACCGGTATGACACAATCTCATGGATTTTTAGAGATCCCAAGAAAGTAAATGCTTGATGGTGTTTTAAATTTTAGAGAGTCTGAAAACAGGAAGAAGACTCCAGTGTAGTCTATTTTTCGTTATAGTCTCCTGAGCCTGAAAAGTGATAAAAGTGTACAAAGGAGAGTTCTCCCAACCTTTAAGTACGAAATAATTATTTACTATTAGTAGTCCAATGAGGTCGGAAAAGGTTAAACCTATACTGATTGGATGAGCATTCAAATACTTTTACGAGCATGAATGAAACCAAGTTTGATCGACAATATTTTCTTGATGAGAAGGCTGCAAAAGATCTTAAAGGAAACCCATTATGATATTTTTTGTAAAGTAAAGTCCCAATGTCTAAGAAATCCTAAGAGGATATAAAGGGACACGTTCATATATGGAAGGTTCTAGGGTGATCCTTTTCTTATCATAGTCTAGGTGGTCCGAAAAGGGAAACAATCGAGGCCACATAGACGCCCTTTCATATACTTTAACGAGTGTGAAAGGAAGAAAGCGTGCTCAACAATATTTTCATTCTTTTAGGAGTCAAAAAATATCTTAACATAAAACTTGTAACAGTCAATCATGTAAGGGGGAGGTGTTCATTATAAAAAAGAGGTTATGTTGTGAACATGGCTGAAAGGAATAAATGCAGAACACTGATCGGGTCTCCTTGCGGGATGATGGATGGTGGTAGAATATGGCCAATTATACAGTATGGATGGAGCAGATGGCTCATGAACATGCCAATACATACAAAGGGATATTCGTATGATGGAACATAAATCGTGGTGACTTCTGGGAAATGTCCTGAAAAATCACAGTGAGAGCATGAGAAAAGGTTCTCGTCAAAGGACAGAGGATGAAAAATTGAACTTAGTTGTGCAAATGGTGTCTCAAATAGACTCCAGATGAATCTGACTAGAATATAGTGATGTTTACCCTGGTGTAGTAGTGCATGGGGAAAAACTAGACCAAATGGAGGCCTATGGGTACAGAGGTAGCTGAACGTACAATGTGTGATTTGCATGGTGCTATAAAAATCGAAGTGACTTTGAGAAATGGCTTGAAGAAAGTAGGGAGGGATTCAATATAGTATAGGTCACCTTATTACCCAGGAGATTTTTGCATAGTAGTGGAAGCTTCCTATCCTCATAGAGGATGATCCATATGTGAGCATGGACTACCAGGGAGATCCTGGAGATGCCTCAACCTCCAGTATAGGTCTAGGGACCTGATCGTATTCTAGCATGCTGGTAGCTAGATCATACATGCAACATATTGTGTGCATATGTAGACATGGGATGGAACCCTCTAGTGGGCTACCAGCAGTGCAGGGGCAGGGTGGATGTGTTAGATCTACCCACTCACGTGCAAATGATGCGACAAAGTTCTATAATGGACTCACTGCGACTAGACGTGGAGAAAATACTGAAGGGGGTCACCGACTCATTATAAAAACAATGCAAACAAAAAAAACTATGACCAAAGTGTACTCATGTTGACGTCAGGAATAGAACCTACATCAAAGGAAATTGGCCTTGCCATGGATACTATGCAATTGGCGCAAAGTATATGGGGGGTGAAGATTCAGAATGGGTTGAACCTTTAGAGGGTCGACCGCAATCCCCTTGTGGGAGATGATAAACCCGAGTAAACTACTAGATGGGACACAAAACTCACACTTGAGAGGGTTCAAGTAGGCGTTGTATTTGTGACATCATAAGAATACTTGTCATAAGTCCTCTATATGTTGTGAATGCTTCTGAGAGTGAGAAATGAGGTCATCTAAGAAAAGTGGCTCTAGAATTTTTAAGGCCAAATGGCATAACTCGATCCAAAAACATGCCCCAGGGGGTTGTGAAAGTAGTCTTATATTGGTCCTCTTTCTGGATTTGAATTTGGTCATAACTAGAAATACCATCCATGGAAGAAAAGACTTTGTGGTAGTCACAGGAATCAATGATTTGGTCAATGAATGGAGTCGAGAAGTTGTTTTTGGTACATGCCAAGTTCAAGTCATGGAAGTCAATACAGAAGTCAACCTTGACAGTAGGAGCCTTTGAGGGGTGAATGGGTATTTGATTTTAGCATACAGGTTCCACATCATTCCATGTTTCAATACAATTTTTGACGATGGATGGATCAAGCCCAAGAATCTCAGTATAGGACCAAGCAAAAACATAACGAAACTTTTGAAAAAGTGCTTTGTAGGATGCCACTTCTTTAGGGGAGCAAGAGGCTCCGATTGTAATGTATTCAACTACCTTAGGATTGGTTGATATGTTGAACTTAATTGTTGGAAAAATGTTAGCCATATTACCCTATTCAAAGGTTTTGGGTGTCGAAATGGGGTTCTTGAACCAGTCTACTTTTCCATGGATGAAGTATTTGGATTCAACTGAGTACTAATCTGACAATGAAAGAGGTTCATCGGGAATAAAGAATGAGTGATGATGCATATCATCCCAAGGATACTTAGGAGCTAACAGAGCTTCAAGGATTTCCTCATCATTGTTAAAACAATGCGTAGATAGATTGAAGGGATCCTCTATGTTTGAGGGAATGGAAGGACTAGCGCAACTTCAGATCATGTATATGGTGTTAGTTGTATCTAGGGAAGAAATTGAAGGGTGGATCTCCTCAAGAAAAATGATGTCAGACTCATGAGACTATTTCCAAAGGTTGCGAAGGGGTGTCCGATACTTAGGAAAGTCTAGGAAATGGTGAGAGTAGTGACCATACATGCCATAAATTGCACACATGTGGTTGGTCACAATGACTTGTTCTTAACCATTGACAGATCTGGGACGGTGATTACTAGAGTGCCATTTGATGTATCCATGGTGTAAATGTGGGTGCGAATGATAGGAAAATGTGGAAAATTATGCTTTGCATGACCTTGGATATTGCACAATGCACAAGGAGGAGTTGGGCGAGGTTCAGTAGTTGCTTTGGTGACCTTTCCCCCTAGTCTTCTTTGGAGGAGGAGGGGTAGGCTTGGAGATGAGATGAGTCTTTGATGGAACAAGAAGTGGGTGTGACACCATCTCAATGGGTTGGATGGGAGTCAACACAAACTAGGGAGTAAGGGGTGGGGTTTGTGGATTTTGGTACCACACAGGAATTCTAGGTGTAAAATTGGGAAGGTTTAGAGTAGCCATGAGAGGATTTCTCATGATGCCATATTGTGGAAACAGGAAGGGAATCGTGTGGATAAAAAATGAACCCCAATAATTCCTTGGTTACTGATGTTGAGGTTGCGATGTGGTTATAATGGTACTGGATGTGATAGTAAGAAAATATGATACTTTAGTCAGCGTAGGCAGAGGTGGTAAGGAAAAAAAGGTGTCAATCATAGGAGTGTTGGAAAACAGGCCCGGTCTAACAGTAGACAAGGATGGAATGGACATGCTACTAATGGTGGAGTTGATAGTTGGAAGGACGTGTTCTTATGTGGGTGCCCCATATATGGGGGGTCTTGGTAATTGGAGAGACATGTCAACAATGTAAGAGGTAGATGTTGTTGATGGGTCACTGGTGTATGTGGTGGAGCCATACTGGTTGCGTCGAGTCTAGAGGTTGACTTCAAACGGCAATGTCATGAGGTGATGGACACTAGCCTTAGTAGGTAGGGTCATTGCAGGAGCTACGGGAGCAGTTGGGGCCAAGGGTTGGGTTGAAACCATCCCTTGGTGTGGTATGGGGTTTTGGAGCAAAAAAGGTGGAGGACCTAGTGGTGTTGGATTTGGCTGAGCCGGAGTAGCTGCATTTGGATCATGTTGTTGGTAATTTTGAAGGAGTTGCTAGATGCGAACCATGTGAGGAAACAAATGAGTGTAATGAACGTAGGTGTTATAGATAACACATATATGGTTGGTCCGTAACTGTGCATTCTTCCCTGTTCGACTGGGATGGTGGAGGTTCTATGCAGGCGGGTCGATACTATTATTGTTTGGACGGTTAGCCTATTGGAACCTCCTTGGGATTGATTATTGCCTTGATTTTTTCCTCGCTTGTTCTTTCCATGCCCTTGTTGGTTATTTAGGGTAGGTTGGTTAGGAAGGATTTGCTGAGCATAAACCTTTCCTGTAGATACTGGAGGAGTTGGGCCCAGAGCCGGAGTGGGTTGAACAGGTGGTGCATAATAGACCGAGGGAGATGGATGGGATACAAACCTAGTTGCTTATCTAGAATACGATTGTGCTGAACAATTTGGCCCATGGACGTTATGAGTTGGTGCGAGAGGTGCGAAGGAGGTGGTGGCTCCAGACTGAGCCATCATACGTGAGTAATTAGGGGAGAAACTGGGTTGGGAAACACAATGGATGTTACCCAAGTGTGGTGGCATCATGGGATAGGTCATGTAGAATTGGGGGTTCTATGTGATAGAGCCAATGACTACATCAACAATGTGTGATGTCCCCAACATGTCATGACAAGAGGTTCTAACTCAGGGAGAATCGGGTATGATGGTATATAAATACCTAGACTGAGATTATATTAAGTCAAACTACTGAACCTTTAGGATGACCTCCTCCTTGGATTAGGGTCTCCTAGAGGCGATGTCTTGGCTATGGGTGGGAGTAAAATTTTCAAAAACCAGTCAAGGAAGATCCTATCATCCAATTGGATCTTGCACAATCTATTTCGATGTTTCCACTCATGGATATGATTCGTGATGTGGATATCTATATTTTGTCGACCAGATAAAATGATCTCCACTCCCTCGTCATATCGGACGGGTAGCTGAAAGTATTGAAGGAACATTGAGGTAAGTGAGGAGAAGTCGGGGTAAGTGGCATGAGGCAGCTCGATGTACCATTTGGACACAGTACCCATAAGTGTGCACTGTAAAAACCTTAATCTAGCAGATTCATCCACAATGCTATTCGAAGATCACCACAAGTGGAAATACATGATGTGGCTCTAGGGGTCCTCCCTTTCCTTTCCCTAAAACTTTGGGATGTCTGAGAGAAGTTTTGTAGGCATGGGATTCTAGTGTTGTTGATGAGTGATGGGGTCATTTGTTAACCTTACCAAATCTAGCAGGTTAATACTAGCCATGAAAGGTAGGCTAGAGTCGAGGTTGGCTCGGGACGGACCAACAATGGTTTCGGTGTTTGCAAGAAGATAGTTCCCATGCATGAGTGGGAGTATATGAGGTTGAATTCCCATAGCGGGGATAGTTAGAATGGATATGGAAGGGCCATTTCCCCCAGGCATAAATGGTGGCATGGTAAGAACTATGATAGATGGTGTGGGGCCACCACCAATAGGTAGTGTACCAACAGTGGTGTGTGTAGTGGTGATGGGCCCTCTAGAAGGGATAACCGTGGTGATGGGTGGAAAGGATGTAGGTGAACTGCCAACTAGCCCTTCGTGAAGGGATTTGGATGCATACCAGCCATGGGGCTAGATGGGGCAGTGAACAAAGTGGGTTCATATTGGTAGGAATCTGAATCAGACTCAGAGGTTGTGTGTGGCTCTGAGGGTGGTGAGTTATGTCGAATATGGCTTCGATGGTGATGGTTCAAAGAGCTGAACTAAGGGGTGTTCCCCCTAAGCCGATAGGAATGACATGGTGGAGCAATGATGGCTTATTATAGTGTTGGGAAATGAATATGGACCTCGGTTTTAATTGGATTCCTAATGGTTCAAAAGGAGTCATTCAACCACCAATGATGTCTAATGAATTACGTATTGGGGAAGTACCCTCACTCCAAGGATTAGGTAAAACTAATGATCGCTTTGCCACAAACGACAACTCTTTATTTTCCTCATGGGTGGGAACTAGTCAATTTGATGGGGATCATTTCCCTTTTCACTTGGAAAGTCCTCTCAATGGCCAGCTACTTCAGGGTTCCTATGGTACTCCTCACAATGCATTTTAGATATATTCCCAAGTACTTCCCACAGTTAAGCGGATGGGGTTTATACCCCAATCCGAATGTTATTAATTTAATTAATTCTTTTTAAGGCTCTGCTCGGGGTCATGAACTGAAGGTGTTTGCTTAGTTGTGTGAATGTGTGTGCCCCTGTATGTAAAAATATTCCTTCCAATCCTAAAACAAATGGGTAACAAGGGACGTTTTGTAGGAAACAAACAATGGGTTCTAACAGAGCAGGTATGGAAAGAAAAACAGGCCAAGACAAAGGTTTGTGAAAAGAAAGGGTCTGAAACATGCACAGAGAACATCCTTTAAACTAATAATCGCACCTATTGGAGGAACAGGTGCAGTCTAGGTCACATATAATAGAAAGGAAGAGGCGATCTGGAGAGGAAACAACCAAGTCATGCAAACTAGGAGGAAAGATGCAACTGGGTCGCTCATAACATGGTCATAGGGGTGACTAAGGTCGCTCCAGAAGCCATAATAGGTGCAATCCAGCTCTGTGAACTAGGTTATTCCTATCGGCGCTAAGGTACCGACCTATTTTGCACTTATCGGGAAGAAAGGAGCGACCGGGTCGCAGCTTCCGACTGTATAGGTGCAAGTTTCCCCGAACTAGAAAAAATAAAAAAGGGCAAATCCAGTATAGCCCGAGGGAGCACGCATTGACGCAATGAAAGTTTGGATCAAGAAAATGGACTCCCGATCAGTGATGGTTGAAGGAAAAATTTGGAGACAAACCAGTAGCAAGCTTGGAAAAAAAAGGATCCAAGAGGATCGACTAGTGGAGTCACCATAACTGTAACAGGGATTTCTCCCTTCTTACATGAAAAAGCACCAACCTTACGTCAATGGGATCGTAAGGGAGAGTTCATGGAAAACTAAAACAACAAACAAGATTAGCAACACAAAGAAAATATATGTACGAGGGCTAAACTAAAATAAAATACAAATAAAAAAAAGTTATACCTTATTTCTATAAAGTGGGCCACCATGGCCATCTTGGAAGTGGTCCACCTCTCCATAGGCTGGTTCTCCAGGTGGCTACGGAGAATGTCTCAACGTACTAAGTGGGAATAGCGTGGAAATGGGATGGTGTGTGAATACTTGAGAGAAAAATGTGTCCTAGCATACTCACAAAATGAAAAATATAAAAAAGGTATTTTGGGAGAGCCCTTCACAATATACTTATAGAATGGTTCTAGGGTTTTTTGACCTAATGTGGTTACCCATGGTATTTTGTATTTTCCTATGGTTTTCTCTCTTTTACGGGTTTTACACTCTTTTTAGGGTTTTTGAACCCTTTTTAGGTGTTTTGAGCCTTTTTTGGAGAGGTTGAGGGTAAACCATAGTAAACAATAATGTTTTGGACCATATTATGGGGAAATACAGTTGTGAAGATCAAAAGTAAGGGAAATGTCGTAGGAATATGATGTATTTATGTGGTTTAGACCATGTAGAGCTAGGTAAACATTTTTGTGTTAACATTAAGAGTTTATTTTAAAGGGTTATTGATTACTCCAAGGGTGTGGCGAAGGTGAAACCAATGGTGCTTTTACTCAATGTTGAAATAATATTACTAACAAAAGAGAAATGAAATTCAAAAAGAAAAACTATTCTCTTTATTTTTCAAATAGAAACTTGAAAAACTATTAAAAAACTATATGTTCTTTTAATTCTCTTTTATAAATTAAAAATAAAAAATACCTACAAACTAAAGTATCTATATGACAAGAACAAAGAAAAACGAACTCTGCTATACAACCACCAAATAGACTCTAGAATGCCCTAAAGCCAGTATAAACCCTAATTGGAAAGAAGGCTTGCATAAGAGATAAGTAAAATACATTGGTAATGTGAAGTTACCAACAAAATAATAAGGAAAAAAAACCGATAAGCTTTGAAGTTGAAACAAAGATCACTAACAGAGGCTGAACAAAAATATAATCCAAAAATCATGCCAAGAAAAGGGGGTGGGGGGGATGAGCAAAGAGAAAAACTTAATGATAAAAAATTACTTTAAAATATATAAAGAACACCAAAAAGGTATGAAACTAACTCCCTGAATTCATGCACCTCCATAGGACCCAAGAATACCTACCAAACAACCCTCAAACAACAGAAAAAACCACAAAAATGAGGAAAAACCATTTTTTAGGGGCATATGCGAGTTTCCCTACTGACAGGTCATGTGTCATATGTATTTTTATAGTATATAAGTTTGCATGTACATCTCAAACACACAAATATGGAGTCTGCAACTCATGGATGGGTGGGAAAAGGACCCCAAAAAGCCAAAAATTGCCTTAGGAAGGTAGGGGAGGTGTACTAGCAGACAGAGAAGGTGTTTCTAAGTGGAAAGAAGAAACTGAAACCTTACAATAGTTTTAAAGAAACTTATACAAACTCCAAATAGATGAGGCACTCCCCAATAGAGTCACCAGTTATGTTGTAGAGGAAAGTTTCCTATGGCTAGGGTTTAAGAGGCGAACAATGTACTAGGTTTGAAAGAGAGATGCATATGGTTCTGCAAGTATATATAAACAAGTTTAGATATTGGAATGGTTCATACCTTATCCAAAAAAAGGTTTATCCAATCATCCCTTCAATCCTCCTCTTTCTCTTCTTGCTCCAAGAAACCTGCAAAACTAATTATACCTTCCTCAAACCAATATGACCACATGTAAAACAATTATAATCAAAATAATATGAAATCCTAATCTAATCAACATAAACATCTGATCATAAAAAATATTCAATCACACTTTGAACAATAATTTCAGAATAAGAAGGACATCACATCTTTATTAATCATGAAAAAAAGTACAAGTATACCTTCTCTTCAAGTTGGGCACCTCATGAAACCTTGATCAGGTTTTGTTGCTTCTCTTCTCCAAGGAACTCAGTGTCCAAGCTCTGCTACATAGGGATATAGCTTCTAGGGAAAAGGCAGGGGAAAGAGATTCCCAATTCCTCCACCATAACAATGCAAATATTCAAGTCTCCTCTCATGGACCTCTCTACCTCTATTTATACATTTCTGAAGAGATAGGGTTGAAGAAAAAGTAGTTACAACCGAAGGAGTCAGTTGCATAACCACCCAAACTACCCAAAATTTGAGAAACATCTATTTTTGAAGTGTACAAGAAAAATCCGTGGGCTTTAGTTACAAGGTTCATGCATGCAATTAAATATATGTGGATTTTAGTGACAATAGTCGTGTATAGAAAGGTATACACAGGTACCATGTATGACAAGTCACATGCACAAAGTGGAATACATGGGTACCATGTTTGACAAGTTGTGTATATGTCAAATATTCTCATAATAATGGTGCTTGTGGGAATTTTAAGACTTTGGTGTCTTCTAGAAAGTTTTATTTGACTCAGACACCTTTCTAACGATGTAAAGAATAGGTCAAACCGATTTACAAGAATCTGGATATGGGTCCTCCAATATAAGTGTTTTTCAGTGACTTTCATGAAGTGTCATCATGGAAGTGTCGACATGTGATGAAATCATGGGAAAGTGGTAATAGGAAAAGATGTGCCATTTTGGGATATAAAGATTCCTAAGAAGTAGTGCATCATTCCTAGGTATTTCATCTCGACTTTGTAGAAAGTCTCTTCTTTGCATCTGTAATGAGTTCCTGTTCAACTATTAGAAACAAGTCATTGACATATAGCAGGAGTATCACTGGTATTTCGTATTCCACCTTGAACTAGAGGTTGGAATCTTATTTACTCTTGGTAAATCCCAAGCTCACCAGGAATCTATCCATCCTATCGTACCATGTCTTCGGTGCTTGATTTAATCCATACAAGTACTTCTTCAATTTGCACACATGAGTCTTCACATCATGTGTCTCAAATCCCAGTGGTTGTTCCATGTACACTTCCTCCTCGACTACACCATTCAAGAAAGCTATACTGACATCTATCTAGTGTATTTTCCATTTCATATCTGTTGCCAAAGAAAGTATGGTCTTAATGGAATTGTAACTTGCCCTAATGGAATTGTAACTTGCCATGGGTGCAAATATCTCTTTGTAGTCTATGCCTTCATTCTATGAGAATCCTCATGCTATGAATCTCTCCTTATTTTTCTCAATTCTACCATATGTAGCATGCTTGATCTTGTAGATCCACTTTGAAGTCATTACATACTTATTTTCCAATCTCAAAACAATCTCCTAGACATCATTCTTCATGATTGATTGATATTATTTGATCATCGCATCCTTCCATTCTTTCTTTTATGTAGCCTCTTCATAGGTGGAAGTATCTCTATTAATGATGTCACACAGTAGGGACACATACCTATTGTAGGTATTTTCCCTCTTTCTCTCTCTATGTACCATTTGGAGCGCCATATCTTTTATCTTCTTGTAAGAGTGTTAGCTTATCGTTTAATAAATATGATCTAGGATTTTATCTAAGAGAATAACATCCACAACAATAATCAGTAGAGACAAGAGACACAAAGAATTTTCCTCGGGGAAACCATAAAGGAGACAACCCCGCAACTTCCTCAGAGATAGAATGAGCATCAATAGCAGAAGTAAAACTCAAATACACAAAGATGATCTCTGACAACTTTTCTCTTTCTCACTTGTGCGAGATCCTCCTCTCTCACTCATGTGCTGTAGTTGAGTGAGTGTGTGTTTCAAATAGAAATTCTCACTCTCTATTTATACTTATTTTCCTCTTGAAAATTACTCTATAGGTCTAACCTCACTAGAAGAGTCTAATAACCCTAATACAACTCAATTGTGGGGACTATTGCCATAACTTACAACGAAGGGTTAACCTCAAATCAATTGTGGGTACTATTGCCTCGACTTAAAACATAGGGTTAAACTCAATGAATTTACATTAATTTATTATATTAATGACTGTCCTGATTAGAGGAACAAACATCTCCATCGGGGTATAATGAAATACACTAAAAAATATACAAGTTAATACATTCTGAATTTACAAATACATCAACACTCCATCTTAACTAGGAAGGTATTCTCTTGACACAGTTCATCAGCACAAGTCTTCATTATTGGTTCATCATAAAAGTTGGATCATCGTCAAATCTAGATTATCATCAAAGATGGATCATCATCAAAGATGGATCATCATAAAAACTGGATCATCATTAAAGATGGATCATCATCATCATCATTTCTCCTATTATCTCAAGAAAAGGTGCTATCTCTCAATTCTACTCATCATAGGAATTTCTACAGAGCCAACCCTTTTTCATGCTGGTTGTAGGCCTAGCCTCCATGTAGGTCTTCATCTTCTTCAATGCTTATATCCGACCATGGGAGGCCCATCCTGCCACTATGTCGGAAAGGATCAACACTTATATCCACCGTTATGGTAGGACACGCCTACTACCATCTAGGAAAGGCTACAGCAATTACATCCACCGACATGGTAGGACAGGCCTGCTACCATCTAGGAAAGGATATAATAATTACATCCACTGGCATGGTAGGACACACATACTACCATCTAGGGAAATGATCTGCACTTACATCCACCTGCATGGTAGGAAAAAAATACTACCATTTGGGGAAAGGATATGAACTTACATCCACCCACATGGTAGGACACACTTACTACCAATCGAGGAAAGGATCTACACTTTCATCCATCGGCATGGTAGGACACACCTACTACCATCTAGGGAAAGCATCTACACATACATCCACTGGCATGGTAGGACACACCTACTACCATTCGAGAAAAGGATCTACAATTACATCCACTGGTGTGGTAGGACACACCTGCTACCATCTGAGGAAAGGATTTTCACTTATATCCACCAACATGGTAGGAAAAACCTATTACCATATGGGGAAAGTATATGTACTTAAATCCACCGGCATGGTAGGACACACCTACTACAATCCGAGGAAAGGCTTTGTGCTTACATCTGACCATGGGAGGCTCAACATAGCACCATGTCAGAAAGGCTCAACACTTACATCTGACCATGGGATGCCCAGCCTGCCACCATGTCCAAAAGGATCTGCACTTACATCTAATGATGGAAGGCCCAGCCCGTCACCATGTTAGAAATACTCTCAGACTCATCACTTCCCCTTGTAAGGAACCACGATATGAAGAACACCAAGCTTCTCTATGAAGTACTCAAACTTCATTCTATCCATTTCTAGTATAGAATCACATCAGGGTTGATTACGTCCAAGGATAACTTGCGAGCTTTGTGAGGACTGATTACATCTGAGGACAACCTACAAGAATGATTATGTCTGAGAAAACTATGAGGCTTTCCAGGATTTTATGCTTAGAAAACCTATCTCACTGGCTATGATAGAACTCATCACTCCCTCTTTCGATAGATCTCAATCTGGATCACATACTAGAGCTTCTATGATCCTCTCTGCATCATACAAAAATGCAAGTCAGATCAATAAAATCAAATAGTATCTTTCAAAATAAGAATACTACCTCACAAATAGCTGGGAAAGTGGCAACATATTTTTCCTCGGCTATACTCAGCGCAATACATGACTCCATCGTACCAAACCAATAACCCATACTGGATCTCAAACTGAAGAAGCATCCCAAGGTTCTCTTCTTCTCATTAGCGTTACCAATCTGAATCAAAATAACCATGCAATTTAGTCTTCTGATTCATATCATACTTGATCCCACACTCAAATATACCCTTTAGGTACCTCACTGCATGCTTTTCAACCAAGTGAGCATGTCTCGAATCCATCAGGAACTGGCTGAATTTGTTCACATCAACCGATCATAGCATCAAGCATCAAACGACTCTAATGAAGCATCACTCAATAGCTTCAAGTTTTATTCCATAGGTGTGGTCATGGTCTTGTATTTTATCATACCGAACCTCTTTGGGATCTCCACTACATACTTCCCTTTTCCAAGGGAGATTCCATTGCATTATACCACACCTCCATGCCTAGAAAGTACTGCATCATATCCAAGTCCTTCATCTCGAACTCAGCAACAAGTATCCTTCTTTCAACTTTAATGAGTTCCTCTTTTCCTGTCAGGAACAATTCATTGACATATAACAGTAGCATTATTGGTATTTTTCCTTCAACCTTGAAGTAAAGGTTTGAATGCACTTTAATCTCAATAAATCCTAGAGCCATCACGAAAATGTCCATCTCGTAGTATCATGTTGAACCTCAGAATCTTCTATAGTCACTCCCTCTGAAGCGGAGCATCATTCTCCCTCCACCTTTTGTACTCTATGCATTAAAACATTCTGTACTGGAATGACCAGTAGCTTTCTCTACTACTAATATTCTATTATCCATATATGGTCACTGGATACCAATATCATCTCTCTTGAACCTTTTCAAAATTTCTTCTCACACCCATCTGTGAGCTTGTCATCCTCTATAAAATTTCATCTTCAACCTTCTAGAAAATGTTAAGATCTTCATAACTCTAGCTGATCTTCAAGCTCTTCATGTATGTGTTATCCCATGGGTTCCTCCTGATATTGTACAAGGACTTATTTAATTTGCACACATGAGTCTTCTTGTCATGTGTCTCAACTCCCAGTGTTTGCAAATGTATCTTTGTAGTCTATGCCTTATTTCTGTGAGAAGCCTTGTGCAATGAATCTTGCCTTGTATCCCACGATGTTTCCATCTACTACATGTTTGATCTTGTATATCCATATGGAATATACTATGGAATTTCCTTCAGGTCTCGATATTGCATCCTAGACATCATTCTTCTTGAACTAGTACTCTCCTTCCCTTTCTTCTTGGCTACTTCTTCAAAGCTGGAAGGCTTTGCATCATTGATGTCACTCAACAGTGTCACATAACTAGAGTTTTTCTAAGGCCTATTGAAGTCTCTCCATACTATTCTTCATTTGGATTATTTCTTGAACCATCGTAACTTGTTTTTCTGAACAAGTCTCATCCTTCTTTTCTTATAGGAGATTGTACACGATCTTTCCTACAAGTCAAATGCACCAGTCATATGGTTAGACACATTTCATAAGGCATATTCATAATGGAAAATTCTTATGCATAAAGATATAATCATGCAACTATTTTAGCCAATACAACATTCATCCATATTTGGTATACATAGAAACTTTCCAGATGCCTTCCATCTCTACCATAACATTATTGATATTGTGCACTAATCCCAATATGTCAGCAAAGAGGTTTCATCCTAGATAAGTAGCAATGGAGTGTTGTATCACTATAGGCTACTTATCCATAACATGCATAGTAGTATATTGTTCATTAATGCAGAAATTTTGTCATGCATAATACATTTCACAACTAAACAATGTCATATAAACAACTAAATATATAGGAAAAGACAATTTAAATACTTATCTTTATTTGCTTCATGGGTAGACTCCCTCTTGAGTCTTCAGCTTCATCATCTTCTCCATTCATCATTTCTTATCCAAATGCTAAGATGGATAAGAGGTTCTTCAAGAATTGAGTCCTTCATATTCATCATCGCTTAAGGGATCTTCTTTGAATCGTGAGAGGTTGATATTTATTTTCTCCCATATTCTCTTCTCTTATTATGAGTCAAGATTTTTCTTGTGTGCACTCTTCCTAGAGTCTGTTGAAGGTAATCACTTCCTTCTGGCACACATTCCTTGACTCATCTCCCTCTGGATCCTAGACCTTTCTTATTGAAATACTAATCCAAGTCAATTTCTTCAAGGATAACAAAGGTCCTATAATTCCATACTCAGAAGTTGTCAGCTTTACCAAGCTTGTCATCAATCTGGTGTGATTAGTCATTTTGAAATGAGAACCTCAAATGTATATAGCAAAAAATTTAGATCTTACCGATTTGAGGTGTTTGTCTTGGTTCTAGAACTGACTGATCTAGGGTTTGTTAGAGAAACCCTAATTTTAAAAACTTGGAATTTCAAACTTCTAACTGGATATAAACATGGGCCTCTTCAAGGGGAGTTGTCCAATGTACTCCTTTTTTGAAAATAGTGGAGGGAAGCTCCTGGAATAGGAAGCCATAGTTTTCCAAGAAACACCTGATATTGTTTTTGTTGTATATCCAAAATTAATACTCCTATGTATCTAAAATTTCACACTAAGGTAGCCTCATTTGTCCTCTTTCCAACACCATAGGTTTGAGCAGAATTGGTTTCACAAATTGATACTTGAGAGAGTTTTCCCAAGGTGACGTATTTCAGGATTATTCAGCATAGCGAACTTGGATAGACTTCCACATGTCCCTGTTTCATCTTCGGGATCTGAAACTTTTACCACAGAAATTATAGTCCATCCCCTATCTAGAAAATATTGAAAATTTTCATTTGGAACTTTGTAGCTTGGGATATAGAAATTATCCCTAGGTGTCTTGTTTAGGTATGAATCCTAGGAGAGGCTGGAACCCTGATCTGGAGGAATTATATCTCCCAAAATATAGAAAATATGAGGATGAAACTTTTACAAAGGGTACATCAATAATTTATCTTCGACTTGTAAACATTTCAGATCCTGATCCTTCTCCAATATTTTGATATAGAGAATGCACCAAAATGACTAGTTTTAGAATTTTAGGGTTTTCAAGCACGAAACCCTAATTTCCATTAGTTGCCATTGCAGCTGTATTTCAACTGTACAGTGAAAATTCTCTTATTCATATTTTATTGAAAACCTCAAATTGAAATAAAAAATATTTATATATTACCAATTTGAGATGCCCGAACTCGATCTGGAGCTGATCTTTTTGTAGTGTTGATTTGCTGGTCCGGGGTCAAATTAGGGTTTGACTTTCTTGGAGTTTTACCCAACCAAAAATTTTGATCTTGGTCTCTAAATTTATATTTTGAGGAGGAGATAAATCCTGTGCTATTATCACTCAAAAATACCTCTTATGTGAAAATCCCTAATTTCCCGCAATAGTGACAGGTCAAAAACTGAAAAATGCCTGGAATCAAATTCTGCTACAACCGAAAGATGCGCCCTTCAATGGAGAGTTATCCTAGGCTATTTTTGTTGATTATATATGGAGAGAGCCCCAAAATGTAAGAAGCCCTAGATTATGCAGCTGCACAGTGTCTTCTTCTCAGGTTAGCTCTGATACCATGTTAGAATTTTACCATTTAATGAACACAATCTAGGATCTTATCTTAAAGAATAACATGCAGAGAAATAATCAGTGGAGACAAGAGACATAGAGAATTTTACTCATGGAAACCATAAAGGAGACAATATTGAAACTTCCTCAAAGATATAATTAGCACCAATAGTAGAATCAAAACCCAAAGACACAAGTATGATCTCCGACATTTGTTCTCTTTCTCACTTGTGCGATCTCCTCCTCTCTCACTCATGCTCTATAGTTGAGTGAGTGTGGGTTTCAAATAGAGAGTCTCACTCTCTATTGATACTTGTTTTTCATTTGAAAATTAATCTATAGGGCTGAACTCATTATGATATTCTAATAACCCTAATACAACTCAATTGTGGGGACTATTGCATCGACTTACAATGGAGGGTAATAACCTAAAATCAATTGGGGGACTATTTCCCTGACATACAACGGAGGATTAAAATGAATGAATTTACATGAATTTATTATATTAATGACTCTCCCTATTGGAGGAACAAACATCTCCATCAGGGTATAATGAAATACAATAAGAAATATACAAGTGAATACATTTTGAAGTTACAAATACATCAATAAAGAGCTCCCGTTCCCATGCTAGTGTCCTCTTTGGGGAGTCCTTCTCAAGGAATGTCTCTACCGGATCTTGTGGTTCTGTCATGTTGTGATATTCACATTCCTCTAGAATTGCTTCTCCAATTTCCATATCTCATCCTCTTGTCACTTTAGGTTCCTCAAAATCCTAGATGGGTGTCCTCCTGGATCAGAAGTATGATAAGTCTTCATCAAAGGTTACGTCTCTACTGATGTCGATATTCTTGAATCCTGGGAATTATATTCAGTATGCCTTTGATGTATCACTATATTTTATGAAGATACCCTCTGTCCCAGAAGGATTGAGCATGGTCCTTTTCTCCTTTGGGATATGTATGTACACCGAGAAGCCAAATATTCTCAGATGGATAACTTCTGGTTTCTCTCCTAAGAAATCCTATTAAGGAGTCTTATTTTCAAGTATTCTATGAGTAGTTCACTTCTACATACATATATTTTCTCATTTCCTTTGCCAAAAGTTGCATAGGAATATCCTGATCAGGCAACATAACTATTGTTGCCTCCATGATGGTTCGGTTCTTTCGTCCCGCACTCCATTCTATTGAGTATTGTATGGAGTTCTAAAATCCCTCTTAATCTCAAAATCTCTAAAGAGTTCCTTGAATTCTTTCGAAGTGACCTCTCCACCATTATCTGACCGTAGAGTCTTGATCTTCCTATCAGTTTGGTTCTCGACCAAGGCTTTATATTCCTTCAACTTACTGAAAAAAATCACTTTTCCCTTTCAAGAAATATATCCAAGTCTTATGTGAGAAATCAACTATAAAGGAAACATAGTACACATACTCGCTTAATGAGCTATAAAACATGGGTCCACATACAACAGAGTGTACCTTCTATAGTAGTCCTTTAGCCTTTCTCTCACTGTTGGGAAACATCTTCTTTGTATTTTTTGCTTGTGCACATCCTCTGCAAATTCTTTCATTCTTTTCCTGGATCTATGGCAGTCTTGAGATTGCTTTGCTTTCCACTGATAGTTCCCTGTAGTGCACATGTGAAATCCTTTTGTACCATACTTCACTTGGTTCAATCGACTCATAAACCAGTGCTTGTTCAATGCTTGTATGAAGCTTCTCCACTCCCTTTTATGGGATATTGATATTCATTCCCAATTTTCACCTTGTGAGGTGAGTCATGTTCACACATTATAATGAATGAATTGTTAGATCCATTCAAATGTTTAGAAGCTCCACTATCCAAAAGCCAATCACTGCTTTTGTGTGAGATAGTGCCAGTAAGTGCTACAATTAACTCATACTCTTCATCTGAATCATCCTTCTCTCATCTGAATATTTTTTTTTGGTTCAGCATCTTTGACAATGATGGTAATAACTCCCGATTCTATATTCATTTCCAATGCAAATGCCTGTATTTATACAAAGTACATGGCGGTTGGGTTTCACCTTCCGATCAGCCTGTTTGGCTTCCTATCTAATCAAATTCCTATTAATTATTTATTTACAATAATCCTGAAGGATTATTCTAACAATCCCCCTCTTAATCCGAAGGGGTGTTCGTAAGTCCGAGCATGTTTCTGAATCTTTCAAACTTTTCTCGTCCAAGCGCTTTGGTGAAGATGTCTGCAACTTGATCATTTGTGGAACAATGTCGAAGATGGACTGTCTTGGCCTCTACATGATGTCGAATCAAATGATACTTTGTGTTGATGTGTTTGGTTCGATCATGGAATCTAGGATTCTTTTCCAGCTTGATTGCAGAAGTATTGTCGACCAACAATGGAGTGGATTTCTCTTGTTTTTCTTGCAAATCTTCAAGTATCTTCCTGAGCCATACTATTTCTTTCATTGCTTCAGCTGCATCCACATATTCTGCTTCTGTTGTTGAATCTGCTAGAACTGACTGTTTGCGAGATCTCCATGAAACAGCTGTTGATCCAAGACTCATAATGTATCCAGAAGTTGATACTCCTGTCTCCTTATCGCCATCAAAGTCTGAGTCTGAGTACCCAATAAGTTTGAAGTCATCCACTTTAGAGTACTTGAGTCCCACGTCTTGAGTCCCCTTCAAGTATCTTAGAACCCGCTTTGCAGCTGACTAGTGTCCTTCACAAGGTTTATGCATGAACCTTGAAAGTATGCCAACAACATAAGAAATATCAGGTCTAGTTGTTGTGAGGTAGATAAGACTTCCTACAAGTTGTCGATACTTGGTTGCATCTTCAAATTCTTTTCCTTCGCTTGATGTGAGCTTCATTTTCTGTTCCATTGGAGTAGATATAGGATTGCAATCTGTCATGCAAAATTTGTTTAGTAGTTCTCCAATATATTTTTTCTGAGATAGGAATATGTACTTAGGATTTTGAGTGACTTCAATTCCGAAGTAATAGTGGAGATGTCCCATATATGTCATTTCAAAGATCTTTTTCAAATCTTTCTTTATGGATGATATATAGCTCTCATTGTTCCCTGTCATCAAAAG
>LPNX010439387.1:308402-441041 GCA_001517045.1 Pseudotsuga menziesii
CACTACAAGTCTGATCTTTTGCTTCTGCCCCCTCTGCCTCTGAATTTTCTTCTTCCTCGTCCTCTCTTGCTGCAATCTCCCTTGGAAAGGTATTTGGATTGGTCTTTGCCAGCTAGGGAAGCACCAATACTAGATGCCAAAGAGTGCATCTTTACAATCGTTAGAGTAATTTACAATAATAAACTTGATATGACAAAGAGATATAGGAAAATAATAACCTTGCAGGTCTACAGTCTCTGCCAAGGTGAGTACAATGCAATTTTACAGGCTCCTTCAATACAAAATATATCAGTCAATATCAGTCTCAGTATCACATTGCAATATATCAGTCTCAGTATTCAGAGTTTACACAGGCTCTCTTGATTTCGTAGGCAGCTCCACAGGTTCAACAACATTTCAGGAAGTAGACATCAACATGTATACACCAGCAATCATAGAAAAGTTTCCAGACTCAACGCATATGTACCATTCAGCATCAGTTAGCATATATTAGTCAAACACAATATATCAGGTCACAATATATCCCATGAGAGAGCAGTTTTCCAACCCTAACTGCGTTGCATGTGCCTCATCAACTTCTACAATGGAAATAATATTGTAAAACTAGCATAAACCTTCTCTTTGGTTACAAAATAAGCACAAATCCAACTAAAGATTGACTAGCTTCAAGCAAGGAGAGAACAAATGCTCAACCGCGCCGCCCTTAACTGCTTTTATAAATCTGCTTGGGTTGGTTTCAGGCAAGTAATAGAGGATAGATAGAGCACACGTGGATGATGACAGTGTAGAAGGTCGTAGCAGTAAAAATATGTAAATTTTTACCTTCACGTTGGGAAAGTCATGAATCTGGAGGCTATACAATCTCTCTACGCCAATCTTCTCAGTTTCAGCAATCTTCACGCAGCTCTCTTCATTCAATCTCCAATGCAGCAACGGTCTTCAATAGTCTTCAATAGTGATACCAGCAACGGTCTTCAATAGTGATACCGGCAGCGGTCTTCAAAATTATATCTCCCAGGCAATCTTCAACGTGTTCAACAATTTTCAACGCAGCCCACGCTGGAAATCACAATCATCTTTTATGCACATGAATTAGGTTAAAATTAGGGTTTTGCTTCCTCCACGCTATTTCAGCGTTCAAGTCATTCTTCTCCACGCAGGTCGCAGCAATAGATCACAAAAACTCAACAGTAAAGGTCACGAACTGATTCACTCTCCACGCAGCAGCAGAAGGTCATGAACCGATTCACTCTCCACGCAGGTCTTCACGCTAGTATTGGATCAAAATTTCGGCAACGTTGATATTCATAGTGTGTCTAATCTTCGATATTTGACACCGGTTCAATTTCTAGGAATTGGATATTCGATGGTCGCATGCCAAATACCCAACAGAATATATTTTTGCAAACCATCGATAGTGCCACATATCTGCCGCATGTATTAAAAGTGCTGGATTGATGGCGCCAACATGTCATATATCTACCAAATGCTTTTTCATATTCTCAAATATTCGGCTTCAATATGTCTAAACTTTAACAGAATCCAATTTCAAGGCATTGGATATTCATCGCATGCAGGTGGGAGATACCAATGTATCTAATTTTCAGTGCCTTTATGCCTCCACGTTCTCCCAACTCCAACGCAGCCTTCAACAGGCTCTACGCACTGCTTCACGCTTCAGCAAGGCTACACGCAGCATGCAGTCTTCTCATAAAATCACAGTCATATATCGCAAAGGGAGATAGCTCACAAAACAAATCAACCAGGTTTGCGTTTGGTTGCTCTCCTCGGCCTCTGAAGCCCAAGAAAAGCGATCTCGTGAATGCGGCACTGCAGGTGAGCCTCGTTAATGCCCACAACGTGTCTATCTGGGCTGCGGGCCTTAAATCCAGAAAAGCTACGATGAGTAAAAGAGCAAAGGAGACACTCAAAGATTGTATGGAGAATTTCGGAGACACTACAGACCAGATTCACCAATCTCTGGTGGAAATCGTGAAAGGATAATCGCAGCTCTGATATACTCAAACTCACGCAGCAGAAGGATACTCATTCACCTCGTTCAAGGGATTAGGGTTACACTTCCAGAGTCTTCAACGCAGCAGTAGTCTCATGAGAATGAGAATAACGCATACAATGAATGCACTGGCAGGAGGGAAGAGTAGAGGGAAGACTGGCGATGGGCAGGCAGCCTGAAAGAGAAGACTAACAGGCAGAATGCCAGGGCTAAAATGCAGCAGGCAGGAGTTACGGTAGGCAGGCAGCCAAGCTCTGATACCACATGATGGTAATAACTCTCGATTCTATATTCATTTCCAATGCAAATGCCTGTATTTATACAAAGTACATGGCGGTTGGGTTTCACCTTCCGCTCAGCCTATTTGGCTTCCTATCTAATCAAATTCCTATTAATTATTTATTTACAATAATCCCGAAGGATTATTCTAACAGACAACATGATCATCGTGTCTCCTTTTCCTGATGGGACAATCTCTTGCAAAGTGTCTCTTTTCATCACAAGTATAACATCAAAAATTTGAAGTATCTCTTTTGGTCTTCTTAGGTTTCTTTTCCTTCTTCTTGTTGTGATGAAAGTTGTCCTTCTTCTTCTTCTTATTGAATTTCTTCCTGGTGTGAGCTATGAGAGCTTGATCGTTTGTTGCTCCCATCTTTTCTTCTCTTGTCACAATTCTAGCTTCTTCTTATGCAGATTCTTCTTGAATTCTGCTGAAAGAGATCACCTTCATTCTTACACAAATCCCTTGAATGAATGAGTCCCATGATCTAGGGAGACCATTCAAGGTAGGCATTAAAATATCTCCTTCTTTGACATTTTATTCAACCACTTCAAGTTGTTCTTTCATTTGAGGAAACCTTTTGAAGTAAGATTGAATAGTATTGAAGTTTTGTATCTTCACATTCTTCTACTGGTTTTTCAAAGTCATCTTGCATTTGATGTTATTTCCTTTGAACACATTTTTAAAACAATCATACATTTCTTTTGGTTTCTTGAAAAAAGACACATGGGGGATGAGGTGATCCTTGATAGAATATGCAATGATTCTCTTAGCCTCATCCATGCTTCTCTTATGAGAATCCTTAGCCTCATCTCCCTTTGGTTCTGGAACTTCTGCATTGATGAAATGATCCAAATCATTCTCTTCAAGGACCAGGGAGATTATGTACTTCCATGCTCGAAAGTTATAAGCTCCTCCAAGCTTGTCCTCAAGATGAGTATGATGAGTCATCTTTTCAAATGAGAAGCTCAAATGGAAATAGAAAATATTTATATCTTATCGATTTTAGGTGTCCAACCTGGTTCTGGAGTTGGATGACTTAGGGTTTGTTAGGTAAACCCTAATTTTCCAAACATGGAGTTTGGGAATTCTGTTTGGACATAAACATGTGCCTCCTTGAGACAAGTTTCTCAGCTAGGTCACTTTCTTAAATCTAAGGTGGGAAGCCTCCAAAACTTGATGCCCTTGTTCCTCTCGACACAAATGACAGGGTGAAAAATGAAACTTCTCTAATTCAGAAATTGTATCCACCAAAAGATGTACCCTACTGAGGTGAATTATCCTGTGCATCTTTTCTTGATGATCTATGGTGAGAACACCTTGAACTAGAAAGACCTAGTTTCTACAGCTGCACAGTTCCTTCTTTTAGAGAGGGTCTGATACCATGTTAGTTTTTCGTTAAATCTGATTAGTTTATCTAGGATGTTTATCTAATAAAATAACAAGTACAACAATATGCATAAGATATAAAAGATACACTAGACACAAATATTTTCACTGGGGAAACCATAAAGGAGAAAATCGCACAAACTTCTTCAGAATAGTAAGATGATCGAAAGCAATAATAAGAATTTTTTAGTAGTTATCTATCTCTCTTCCTTTCTATCTCTCTCTCTCTCTCATGAAAACTTGAGAGTGTGAGGTTTGTATAAATGAGGGAGAGCACCTCCCTATTTAAACCCTTTCAAGTCATTGACCAAACATAATATTGGGGCCCACATGTCTTCCTGAACATGGTTGAGCTCTCCTAGAGAGGCTCCAAATACACATTACATGATGTTACACTGGGGACTATTGGTCTAGATACAATTAAGACATCCCGCAAGGGGGTAAGATGCATCCCCAATGGGGGTACAACAACATACAATGATAATACACATAAGAATGTATTCCGAAGTTACAAATACATCAACAATATAATCCTAGGAAAATTTTCTATTGTGTAGTTGTTTTGTTATACTAATGAGTGTTTCATGCTAGGGAACAAACTTTTTCCGCAATGGATGAGTATTTCCAGTAAAAAAATTGGCAGGCATACTGGGGAGATAGATCAGAATTCTTAGTTTTTTTTTCAAACTTGTCTTCATTTTAAATTTCATTTCATAGATCAGATCTTCTTGTGAATTAGTTAGATTTGGTTTTGAAATTGTTAGATATGCCTTCATCTACCTCTAATGCTTCAAATTATGAATTTTATATGTTATTTGGATCCAGTACATGAGCTCTAACATCTTTATTTTTCACCTCTATGTGTGATTTCAAAGTATTCATTGGACACCACACCTGGGTAGTGTAAAACAAGCAGCCTCACACTTTCCCTTAAGGAAAATAGTGGTTCCATCACATCTTTCTAGTCAATAGAGAGTGGTGCCACTGCTCTGTAGTTGCTAACAAAGCATGGTTCTCAACCTGTAACACTTTGTACTCACCTCTCAAAGCACAATGCCAGGTACGGTTTTCAATCCCTGTATTATTTTTGAAAGCTTGCTTTTAAATTTTGGTTTCTGAGTGTTCTTGGCTTTATTGCTGATAGTTGAAATTATTAGACAAGATCTGGAAAGAGTCATTAGGATTGATTTGTTTATACCTTCAAGAGATATTTTTTTCTTTCCCTCGAGGCTTCTTGATCCATTTGGATTTGGTTTGAAAGAGGAAGTTTGAAAAGAAACCATCTATTCAGATATCAGAGTGTTGTTTTAAATGACTGAAAGGAAAGTAGTTTTACCTTTTTCTTCTTCATATATTTTTCAAAGAGTGTTTTCAGGTTTGTTATTGGTATTTTTGAAAGAAAATTGATCATAGATATTGGCATAGGGTTGAAGTATTGATTACTTTATTAGTCTCATCAACTTTTTAGGTATTCATGGTCTGATTGCTTCTTGTATGATTTATTCTCAAACAAAAAGGACAAAATAGTTTGTTTTTGGATGTTTCTTTCATTTGAAGAATTGAAAAAGTTTTTCGTGCAAAAGTAGTGATAATGTGTTTCTTTTCCAAAGAGATATAGTTCTTTTTCTTTTATGAATTTTTGTTAAAAGTATTTGCATGCTTGCAATAGGAGTAAAGATATAGTTAAATATTGTTTTTCTTGGGATCTATTTGTTTTAGAAAAATGAGAACTGAACTTTTATCCCTTCCTTAAGTAGGGCATATCCAGAAAGTTAAAAGACATATTCCGACATTTATAAACATATGAGATTTCGTTAATAGCTTGCATTGCATTTCGGGGATCGCACGATTATTCCATGTACCAACCAGTATATATAACAAATTTTCACATACATTTATGGTATATTGAAAAGTTAGTCACATACTCAGTAGTATATCGGAAGGTCCCTTTTGAACAGTTTTGCATTAGACAACACTAACATAGATTTTAGCTCCCACATAACTTGTGTATATTAGGAGACCCCTCTAGGAAACCCAAACCAACTGATAAGATCCTTTTGGTCATCATGTAGGAGCAATACATTGAGAATAACACTCGGGGAGCTACTACACAAGTTTAAATTTTCCTTTAATATTCAAACTAGGGATAAACAATGCATTCAAAATATCTACTGATAACCACACAATAATATATTTTAATGTATGCAACAAAATAAAAAACTGAGAAATAAAGAACAACATCATATCGCAATATTGACACTATTATTTTGGGTATGGAAACCCCTAAAAAAACCTAAGATGGGAAAACCTATGCAATAGTTAGATATAGATTTTATTATGAGAGAATATGGAACCTTTACAATCACTACAAATTCACCCAAACCTAGAAAATGCACTACCCAAAAAAATCACTGGGAAAATGCCAGCTAAACCATAGAACCCTCCTGCATGAGTGTATGGCCCAGCTGTATGGTCTCCCACATGTGCGAATCTATAAGAATATATGACTGTAGGACTACTGTATGGAATCCATATGTTCTATATGATAGCTGTACGGAATCCGTACAATCTTAGATGGCCTTCCTTTGTAGCCATTTCCTGTCGATCTGTGCTAGTTTTATCTTTCCTGGCAGCTTAGTGATATTTTTTGCTTGCTCCTCCATTTTCCCAGCTAAATAGTCTGTCTGACTTTCTCTCCCTATCTATATCCTGTATCTATCATAATACAAGTGTTTGTTTCATCCCCACAAATTGACCTTTCTTTTATAGCTTTAGGTAAAGCGAAAAACCTAATTTCACTTTCACTTAAAGTCAATAAACAATTAGATCACTTTAATTATTTTCAAAAGTAAACTTAGGAAAAGTAATTAAAAAAAATTGGCTTCCTAATTTAAGTCTTCTGCATGTAAGGACACATGCATGAAGAAAGACCTTACTTGTTGGTGCTAGTTTAACACTCCCTCTCAATGAGGAAGGGATTCGGTAGAAACCCCATCTTATCCCCGAACTTCCCAAAGCTATGTATGCAAAGTGCCTTGGTGAAAATTTCTACCACCTTCTCATTTGTATGTATGTACTCCAACCGATTGGTTCCTATCTGAACACAATCTATTAAGAAGTGGTACCCGATGTCTATGTGTTTTCCCTGGTCATGAACACTCGATTTTTAGATAGCTTGATGCCACTCTGATTGTCATAGTGAACTATTGTAGCCTCTAGATCACACTTGAACATCCATGAAAGTAATTTCCTCACCCACATACCCTCACAAAAATACATGATGGCATCCATGTACTCAGCCTCCATCGAGATCAATGCAAATGACTTCAACTTCTCATTGAACCAAGAGAAAACCCCTGACCTAATGCTAAAACAACATCTTGAAGTACTCTTCATGTCATCTACACATCCTGCCCAATCAACATCTGTGAATCGTGCTAACTGTACACTCCCACTGTGCTCATAAACTAATCCATACTCAATTATACCTGTGATGTAGCAAATTATGTGCTTCGCACTTGTCCAATGCACTCTCTAAGGGTCCACCATGAACTGAATCAAATATTTTATGGCAAAGATGATGTCCTAGTTGAGTGTTGACTAGATACATAATCGATTCGATAAGCTGATGACACAAGATAGGATCAAATCTATTTGAACCTCATGCATCAATCTTCCTCCAGTTGGAAACTAGAGGTATGGCCATAGGATTGTAGTATTCCATCCTGAATCTCTTCAATATCTCTAATGCATAATTCCCATGTCCAATGAAGAAACATCCATCTCTCCGCGAAACCTCCAATCTCATAAATTAATGCATCGGCCCAAGGTTAATCATCTCAAAATCCACTGCATGTTGGACTTGCAGTCACCAATCATCCTCTCATATCCTATAAGAGAGAGATCATCCACATATAGAACGAGTGTGAGAGGCACCTCACCTACAAATAAATATAGTTCATGGTCAGGCTCACTCTGTTGAAACCCCATCTCTCGTAGATAGCTACCAATCCTTGAGTACCATACTCGAGGTGCATGCTTGAGCCCATAAAGATCTTGATGTGGTCTACATCCATGCATATCCTTGTTCTCCACATCAAATCCCTCTAGTTTCTCAATATGTACCTCCTCCTAAATCACTCTGTTAAGTAAGGAAATCTTGACATCCATCTGATGGGCTCACCAACCCATCTCAGCTTCTAGTGAGATAATGGTATGAATGGAGGAATACCTGGAAATAGGGGCAATTGTATCCTCATAGTCAATACCCTTGTTTTGTGAGAACCCATTTTCCACGAAGCACACCTTGTACTTCTCCATGATTCTGTCTGCTACATGCTTCACTTTGTATATCCATCTGGATCCCACCACCCTCTTGCCTTCAGGTCTGACCAAAACACCCCATACCTGGTTCTTCATGATTGATTCATACTCCTTAACCATGGCTTCCTACCACGCCCCATGTTGTGAATCCTCCTCAAAACTGGAAGGTTCAGAGTTAATCAACTCTGTCATCAGTGCCATATAACTGAGTCTCTCTGGTGGTACACTCCATTTACAATATCGCTATGGAATAATCACCTTCCTGGAATCCTGAATAATGGACCTATACCACTTAGTTTGTGGCCTAGTGTCTTTCTATAGTGGATGTTGGATATCCTCCTCTTGCTATTGCTCATCCTCCCCATCAAACATAGGAGGATCCTATCCACCTGACTCCCTCTAACAACCAAAACCTATGCCATGTATTTGTACATGTACATGTACCTATGGCTCCTCCAACTTGATCTTTGTGTCTTGTGATGGCTATTTCTCTATTGTTAAGTCCATAGATATTCGTAAGGCCCCACCCTCATCAAAATGGACATCCCTTCTCATAATTATCCTCTTGCAAGCATGACTGTAAATTTTATATGCCTTCGAAGTATTTCTATAACCAATAAGTAGCCCATTCCATTGAAAAGGGTCTATCTTCTTCCTAGTGTCAGCATGAACATGAAAATAGAAGACACTCCCAAATATATGAATGTGACTCACATCTGGTTGAGTTCTTATGAATACCTCCTCGGGTGTCTTCCTCTCAAAATATGTGTGGGGACACCTGTTCTCAATGTACACTATAGTCTTGTATTCCTTTGACATGTCAAGGTTCTTCTTGCCATCCTTATTCCTCTTTTCCTTACCATTTTTCTTCCATGTAAGGGCCAGATCCTCCTCATCCACAATCTATGGGGCATTGCTGGATGATCCTGATACTTGACCCATGCAGGTCTCCTCTTGCACAAAGTCATCTCATAGTCCTTCAAATCAGGGAGCTTCTCCCTAGCCACAACACCTTTGACAAAGGTGTCCCATGGATTATAGAATCCATAGAGGGCTATCTGAACTAGCTCATAATCCATTGTCTTAGAGCCAACATATCAAAGCTCATCCCTTATCTATATGAGCCTCATGAGATAAGGAACCACTCATTCTCCCTTGGCCATCTTGGTGTTGTACATCCTCTCTTGCAGCACCATATTCTGGTTCTCGTTCTTGATATGGTACATACTCTCCAAATACATCCACATCTCTGTTGTAGTCTTCTTACCATAAATGCGAGGGACTGTATGGTCCTTCACTCCATCCATGATAATAAACATGGCTCTAGAATCAATCCTCTTCCAAGCTATCAAATCTACTAGATCCGTGGGTGCAACTTTTGTGGAGTCAATGTGATCCTCTGCATCATTGACATCTAGGATCCTTGTGATCCTTTCTTTCCATGAATGAAATTTTTGTTCCCCCTAGAGTCTATCCTCAACTCTCAACTGTATGACCATTATGAAGTGTACCTGTCCAGCCCTAGATATACAATATAGGTTTGTGTCTTCGATACATATTCCCTTGATCTATCACTGATGTTATAAATATCTCATCTTTATCTCACTCGAGCTCTAATACCATGTAATTTTTCCTTTAATATTCAAACTAGGGCTAAACAATTCATTCAAAATCTCTATTGATAGCCACACATGAATATATTTTGTAGTATGCAACATAATATAAAACTGAGAAATAAATCTCAACATCACATGACAATAATGACCCTATTATTTTGGGTATGGAAACCCCCAAAAAAACCTAAGACGAATGCAGTAGCCATCAGAATCACTGGGAAAATCCCACCTTAACCTCAACACCCTCTTATGTGAGTGTACGACCCAGATGTACCACCTCCCACACATGTGGATCTGTACATCTGTATGGATGTACAACTCCTATATGGAATCCATACAGTCTGTATGACACCTATACATAATCTGTATGGTCTTGTACGACCTTCCTCTGTAGCTGAATTCTGTCGATCTGTGTGGGATCTATCCTTCCTGGAAGCTTAGTGATCATGTTTGATCGCTTCTCCATCTTCCCATATAAATCCACTATCTAACTTTATCAAGCTATTTATATCCTGTATCTGTCAGAATACAAGTGTGTGTGTCCTCTCCACCAATTGACCTTTCTTTTATAACTTTAGGTAAGCAAAAACCGTAATTTCACTTTCACTTAAAGTCAATAAACAATTAGAGAAATTTAATTATTTTCCAAAGTAAACTTAGGAAAAGTAATTAAATACATTTGGCTTCCTAATTTAAGTCTTCTGCATGCAAGGACACAAGCATGCAAGAATAACTTCCTTGTTGCTACTAGTTTAACAACATGTGCCATCTAGGTAGGCGTGTATTCAGGAAAGGGTATGGTCCCAATCCTCCTTGTTGTGTTTTACTATTGGACCCTATGGTATATTGCAAGTTACGACAACTTGAAAATCCTAGTGAGGAACTGATTTCCATCAACCCCTCGTATTAGTTAAGGATTCTTGTGACCTTAGGTTATGTAGAGTTGTTTTTGTGTGATCTCTTCCTTTTAATAAAACCTTAGAGTAGACGTTTTCATCTAGAATTATGGCTGAGTTACCTCTAAGACAATATCACAGGTTGCAGGGTTTACTACCTAACTTTCCTCATGTCATGGAAGAAATGGAAAGGGAAACCATTGACCAAAAGACTACAATTGATTCCCATGTAGAAGGAATTCTGGTTATTGAATCTAGGGAAGAAGTTTCTTCCTTTGAAAATACATCCTCTTCGGTAGTAGTTCAACGACCTTTTGCAGAAGATACGACCTTAAATTTTACAACAAAGGGTCAACCTAGTGCACAAGATTAGGTATTTACCAACCCATCAGATGACACTGTGGATTTGGAATTTGATCCAGTAGCTCCTTTATGGGATAATTTATTAGGAATTTATATCTTTGAATACAAAACCACCAATTTACCTTATGTTACCCCCCCATGAGAAACTAGATTCGCTACGAATGAAGAAATCCTTGGACCAGTCTAGGAAACTTTTGCTCATTTGCATAGGATGGGGGAGAACATAAGGAGAAGGAGTATTTCTCCTCTACCTCACTATTTCAATTTATCCTTCCCAACATACCATGCTCTTTCACAATCTCTTGTGGCTCCTGACTCATGGTCATTGGTTCAAAATATATCCACCTATGATCTAGGTCAACCCTCCATCCCTACCCTACCATCTTGAAATCCCCTATCTATTTCAAATTCTCATGTATCTCCTATCATTGGGGGGAAACCCACATCCCAAGTTGCTTAATGAAATAGGGGAACCATTTCTAGTATGGGGAAAAATCTTGTTGTAGAACAATCAACAGTTAGCTTACCTTCAACCAATACCAACGTTGTTATCCCATATTCCGGTATGGGACAACCATCATGGGTCCAACCTACCTTTAATCAACTTTCATGGGGTTATACTTATCTAGGAAATCAACCTACAACGTCAGGAGTTGTTTATCATGGAGTGCCTTACCCCTGAAAAATGTATACCCCATGGGGAAAACCTAATTGGTCAAACTATCCCCATGCACGGAGGACCACCCATCAATACTGCTGGAGGTTATGGAGGTCCATCTAGAGGTCCACTTTCTATAGTTTCAGCACCTAGAGGTCCACCTTATATATGTACACCAATGAGAGGTCCACCACATAGAGGACCCCCTCCACCTGGGGGCCCACCACCTAGAGGCCAAGCTTTCCCGGTCGGCCCAACACCTGGAGGGACCTCAAGAGGATCATTTGTGAATAAAACACCCAATCAACCAGTCATGCAAACATCATCAACACCAATTTATCAATTGAATTATAGGCCTACTGGTCCACAAATTCCTATTCAATATTACTAGTACCCGTAACTTAACCAACAACTCCTATTTTTGGCTACTTTGGACTTTCTAGAATTGTCCAAATTTATTAATGATATCATCCAATACACCCCTTTCTAGATAGCAATTCTAGTCAAATTACCATCAGACATCCCCAAGTTTGATGGGAAATAAGGTGAGGACCTGAAAAACCATGTTATGACCTTCCATTTGTGGTGTTCTTCGAAATCCTTGATGGATGACTCCACTCGCTTGAGGATATTCCAAAGAAATTTTACTGGTATGATCACTAAGTGGTATATTGAACTACCACAACATTCGTTTGTGGAATTTAATTCACTAGCAACTGTATTCCTTACCCACTTCTAGCTACCCATCCATTATGAAACTGGTACGAATATTTTGACCTCTCTTTGAAATAATACTTCCACTCACATATATGATCACATTCATGAGTGGAGGAGACATAGAAGGTTGATAAAAGCTTGTATTCTGAATCAACTGTTAGCTGAATGGTTTACTAAATCTTTGTTGCCTCCTATTTCTCTATATGTGGATATGGGCAGTGTCGTTATGGAGGAACAAGCTATTAGCCAAGCTCAATATTTGGACTTAGTTTATTCTCAGTCCGAGACCTTATATGATTTGATACCTCATGATCCTCCAAGATACCTAATGAAACTCTTGTATATGGTGTTGTAGGTTCAATCCAACCTCCATCCACAACAAAACCTTCCAAGAAGCAGAGTCCTTCTACTACTACTTCTTATGCTCCTACTGTTTCCGATGTGGTGAATGCTATCCAATCTTCGCAAACACCCAGTAATAAGAAAAAGGGTAAAGGTAAAAATAAAAAATATGGAAACTAGGAGGATAATACCAAGACCGCGACTTCAAAGAATGAGTCCAAGACCAAAGGGAAGGATAAATACCCCTGTCTATTGTGTGGAGTTGATCACTTCACGAAGGAGTGTCCTCAACGTGAAGAAATCATTAAGTTTTTGAAAACTAATCCCACAAAGACAGTGTTAAATGCCCCTTTATCATCCCAACATAAATTAATTTATCATACATCTTTGCATGTGTCCTCTTCCTCTACCGAGGAGATTAGAATGATGTTTAACAAGACTTTCACGCCGACCACACAAAATAAGACATATGATAAACCTCCTGAGAAGAAAGATGAAGGTTCTTCTCCTTAGAATACTCCTTATGCTAACCCTTCTCCTCCACCTCCTTCTAACAGCCCTCTTACCATTGATAAAACTAGTTTTGATACAATTTTGTGCCCTCCCAAAAGTACTATCTGGATGTCAGTTTTCAATCCAAGCACTCGATCTACCCAATTTTACAAAATTGTTGAATATTTAGCTCAGGCACCTTACACCATGTCTACACTGAAAGAACTCCAAAGTTTCCCTACACAACCTAAAAAATTGTTCTCAGCCCTAGGATCCTTAGATCCAGCGAATTCCATTACAATCACTTTTAACATGGACAATTACAAATTGAGGTTATCCCACCAACTCGCGTTTCAAATCATGACTAGGGTGGTAGGTAGGAATGTTCATCAGAGGCTGTATTGGACAAAGGAGCTTCCAACTTAGTATTATCTATGTCTTGATGAAAATCCATTGACTCTCCTGAACTAAATCAGTCACCAACCACCTTGAAGGCCTTTGATGGATGAGGTTTCTAGCTTTATGACTTGTTGTCAGAATTATCTATCGAGCTGGGGAGAAAGACTATTTCTATCCAAGTAGAAGTAGTTGATGCTTTGTTGTATTACAAATTGTTATTATGGAGACATTGATTGTACGCTATGACAACAATTTCTTTGTTAGTATTTTTCACTCTCCAATTTCCTCACCAGGGGAAGATTGTAACCATTGATCAAATTGATTACTATTCACTTGATATCACTGCCACCATGACAAACAATTTTCCTACATTGGGGAAATCCCCTCCTCCTTATTCAACCATAGGAGTTGGATTTTGAAGGATTCATCCCTTATGGGAGTCTTTCCATCTACTGCTTCCCCTCTAGTACAAAAGTTTCTAAAGTTAACATGATATCATCTACTATCAGGGGAATATCCAAAGGAAAAGAGATTCTTGAAGTACCTTCTGTGGGTCCTCATGAATCCCTATACCATGTCATTCAATCTACTTCTAATGCTTACTTTGATGATCAACATCTAGTAGCGTCGGATCCCTACCATATACCTTATTGTTTAGATTCCCCTCTCATGAATCTAGATTATCTCTTATAGGATTTTCCATTTGACAAGTCTATCATGGATATTATGAGTATGGATAAATCCTTATGGGAAGATCATCATCATAGATCTTCTTTTCTTCCCAATGCCGATTTCATGGATTCTGATTTTGTATCTCTCATCAGTTTGGTATTTTCGAGCATCATCAAACACTTGTGTTATTGCAAGATGTTGATTCTGAAGGGAATTTGTGTAACATTACTCAAACTTCTCCCATTGACATATCGATGAAGCCATGGATTGTTGAACATGTTCACGTTGGCTAGAACTGTTCAACAGTATAAATTGAAGAATACCAAGCTCTTTTCAAGGATTTTTCATGATGTTTGTTCCTGAAGTTACGAAAAAATGTCGGGGATTGATCCATCCATCGTAGTACATGGGATCAAGACTTACCCGACGAAAAAAATGATTAGGAAGAAAATCCGTCAGGCCCACCCGAGGAAAGATACATAAATAAAAGATGAAGTTGAAAGTTTTTTGAAAGTCAGTTTCATTTATACAGTGCCATTGACTAAGTGGGTGTCTAATATTGTTCTTGTTTCCAAGAAGCAGGGAAATATTATGGTTTGCATCGATTTTAGGGACTTAAACAAATCTTGTCCGAAGGAAAACTTTCCAACCCCCCACATCGGTCAAATCATTGACAACTGTGCTGGAAGTGTCATCATTTTATTTATGGATGGATTCTTCGACTACAATAGGATTGAAATAATGGCATTCATTTTCCCATGGAGAACCTTTTCTTACCGTAAGTTACCTTTTGGCTTGAAAAATGTTGGATCCACATTCCAATGAGCCATGTGCTATGATTTTCATGATATTAAGCACATTATGGAGCTGTACCTGGATGAATTTCCCGCTCATTAACATTGGAGAGAGAATCATTCAGGGCATCTTAGGGACATTTTACTTCGATGCTATCATTATCATATTTGGCTTAATCCACATAAGTGTGTCTTTTGTGTGGAGACTGGGCACCTTCTTGGATTGTTTCTAAAGATGGTATCCGGATTGAATCTTTGAAAATTATTGTAATTGTGGCCTTACCACCCCAAACTAACATCACAAAACTCCAAAGTTTGCAAGGGAAGGAAAAATTTATTCGTCCTTTCATGTGTAATTTTGCAAAGAAAACACATGGTTATATGTGTCTGTTTAAGAGGAAAACTCCCTTCATTTGGGATAATCAATATCAGCAATATTTTGATAATTTGAAACATTCCATAACACACTTGCCTATGATACACTCCCATAATTATTCAAAATACTTTCTCCTTTACATTGTTTCCTCCACTACTACCATTGGTATGGTTCTAGCGCAGGAGCATTCAAATAGACAAGAACATGTGATTTATTACCTCAGTAAGAGTCTCATGGAGTCTAAATCTTGGTACTCACATCTGGAGAAGTAAGCTTTGGCTACGATCATTTTTGTACAACATTTTCGTCATTACATCCTACTTCGCATAGCTACTGTTCTCGCAGATAAGAACCCCATGGAATACATCCTGATTCGTCAGGTATTTGGGGGGAAACATTCTTGCTGGATCGTCATCCTCCACGAATTGGACCTTGAATTTGCTGAAACCACTTCCAAGATATATTGAATTTTTGCGAAGTTGATGTGTGATCTTCCCCAAGGCTATCTCGGAAACTAAGCCCAATGACTCATTTCTTAATGAGTTCTTGTTCCTGATTTTCATGACAAACCCATGGTATGTAGATTTGATCATATATCTCCAAACTTAGAGATTTCATCCTGAGCTATATTATGACGATCATTGACGCATTCACCATCATGCTAAATATTATCTCATTCTTAGTGACACCTTATTTCGGCATGGTGTTGATTCCATTCTCTGACGATGTTTAACACACAATGAATTTGGACAAGTCTTGAATGATTACCACTATAGAGCATGTGGAAATCATATTTCTAGGATGGCTACATATCAGAAAATCCTTCACGTTGATTACTTTTGGCCCTTAAACTTTAAGGATTTCCATGAAGCGGTCAAAAGGTGCCCACCCTATTAGTTTTTTTATCCGAAAGAGCATGCCCACCCTGATTTGCCACACCATATTTTTTTTGTTTGCCCTTTCACAAAATAGGGGATGGATTTCATGCATTGTAATCCTACCTCAATCAGGGGGCATAGTTACATCATAGTATTTGTTGATTATTTTATGAAATGGGTTGAATAAATGCCTAAATATGCCGAGGATGGTAAGACTGCCTCCCTCTTCTTGTTTAACCATGTCATTTATAGGTTTTGATTTCCTCTATCCATAGTGACTGATCACAATCCCATTTCCATAATCATATGATGGCTGTGATAAGTGCCAAGTTGGGTTTCCATCATGAAAACTCAACCCCTACTATCCACAAGATAGTGGATAGGTTGAAGCCATTAAAAAATTCCTTAATACCATGATTCTTAGGATGGTTGGAAAACACAAATGAAATTGGAATTTAAATCTATTTTTGGCACATTAGGCCTATAGAACTTTCATGAAAACAACGACCGATTTCACACCTTTCCAATTGGTCTATGGACTGGAAGCCATTTTACCTATTGAATACAAGATTCCATCACTAAAAATAGTTGTTGAGATTCTACCCAACACCTCAACTGAGGAAGAGTGTTTCATTTATCTAACTAACCTTGACGAGACATGATGAGATGCCTCTCTGGATAGTGAGTCACACAAGAAACGAGTCAAGGCCCAATATGATAAATCTATTCAAACTCGAGTATTAAATGAAGGAGACATTGTTTTGACTTATGATCAGAAACATGATAAATTGGGGAAAGGGAAGATGTAATAAATGTGGTACGATCCTTACATCGTTAGCAAAGTATTGAAAAAGGGACCTATGAATTAGTGGACTATGATGGAATACCTTTCACGAAGCCTCGCAATGGGTTGTAGTTGAAAAGGTACTATGCTTAGTACATCTTGCATCAATTCTTTGTATATATCTGTATCAATCGACTTTTAGTGTGGTTTTATTGTTTTTAGTGTGGTTTTGAGTGTTTTCTAACACTGCTTATTCCATGTTATGACTTAAATTATTTAGATGACTCTATACTATAGTTTTTCCAATGGAGCTAGCCACCATACCTTGAATCTCACTTCATCCTCCTGGATACTCTATTCCCAGGCTGATGACTTAGTTAGCTCAAGAGGATTATGCCCAAGTACCACTACCAACAATATTGTTGAGTATCATGCAGTGATAAGTTTGTTAATTGAGGATTCATATTGTGATATCAGTCATCTCATCGTATTTTTCGAATCCAAGCTCATGGTTTCTTAGTTGAACCATGTATACACCATCCAAAACCTAGATCTTCTTCGTCTTTTTTGAATATTATGTTTACTAGAGATATCTTTTAAATCTATTGCTTACCAACAACTTCCAAGATCATATAACTCAATTGTCGATTCACTAGCTAATTACATGCTGCATTGGAATATTTCCCATTATTGATACATTGATAAGCAAAATAGCATGAAACCTTGTAAATAAACAGTGTGAAAAGCAAAATCCATGTAAATAATATTCCATTACCAAAATCATATAGGCCAAAAAATATGAGTATGTATATATATAAAGTGTTTTTAAATAAATGTGGTCTCGAGACCTAGACTAAATCCTACTAGCTTTCAACAGTTAAAAATGAAAAAAATATTGAAGCCACTAGATTTCAGTGTATACATCCTGTCGAGCCCTAGTGATGCTCATGATAGCACATGATGGACCTTGCTACTCTACGTAACAAGTGACCAAAGATATCCAACACACCAGTCATGTGCCGCTGGTACCTCCTAGGGAGGTCTTCCACCATGATGTCAAAAATATCAAGAATGATCCTATTGAGGTTTTCCTCAAGCTCAGTCACCTAGTCATCATTATAATGAAAACATTGGTCACTAAATATCTTTTCAATCGGAGACAATCATCACGATCTCTCTATCCTACATCTGTGCGGTAGGAAGCATGTCTCAGTGCCACCTCATAAAAATTCATAAAACATAAAAAAAAATGCATATTTTAGTGTCTTATTCACAGAGGTATCCCCACTACTTATCCTTAGGTAAGGATAGTTCTGGGTCTCCTCGAAAATCCATGTCCATGTAAGCATAGTCTTAAACTATGAGGATTTTGTCATCTAACCATTGAAAGAAAGAGGCCCCATACTTAACTTTAGGTTGCCTGCCACCATGGAGGTCCATAAACTCTACCTACCTGTGCATATGTGGGTCTCATGCTCTAATATTGGTGAAGGACACATGTGTCCTCAGTAGTGGAACTCTCTCTAGAAAAAAATGACACTAAGATGGTACCATACCTAAACTTTTTTATCTGTCCACCACGACACTTGGTGAGTTGTTCTTTGAATGTGGCCAACAAAGCTTCAACCCATTTGAATACAGTTGGGGCCATGGCTTCTAAGATATACAACATGTGGGGCCTAGATTCTTGGTCAGCCCCTTGGCTCCCATAAATGTTTTGCATGGTTAATAGGACCGTCCTCAAGGGCATGTCCATCACACTCTTGATGGTAATTTTCTTCCCACTCCTTTATGTACTCAGGAATAGTATTGGTCGATCAAGACCTATGTAATAATCAGGGATAATTTTAGGGGCGAATTTTAGCCCAGTGGGCTATTTTTCCATGTTTTTCTCCCAAAAAACATTCACCATTTTACATTTTTTGAAGCCCTGTTTCGCCCAATTTTGATGGGGTAAAATTTTTTCACCCTAAAAATCGCCAAATTATTATATAAACGATATAAAATACTTGGAANGGTAGTAATGTACCCACCACGATGACCAGTCAAGCAAATGGGTGCTCCTCACCTAGAAAAACATGTCAGGAAGTAGATATACTCCACTTCCACAGTCAAAATGTGAGCACACTCCTAGAAATGATATTTCTCAGGATTCCACATCCTGAGTATATATTTTAGCAACCTGATTTGTGCCCCCATACTGGAAAATTTGAAGAATTTAAGGAGTCCACATTCACAGAGGGAATTCACTGTGCCTTGTTCATTAGCTCCATGAATGTCGTCCAATTCATGTTCTCGTTCCTTCAACACCAACATTTTCAAGAATGCAACCTGGAAAAAATTTAAAATGGAGTATTAGAAACCACATTCAACCATTTAAAACTCTTTGAAAGCTTTAATTTGGCTTGATTTTGAAACGTTTTTGGGTAGTTTGCACCACCACACTTGTCCTTTTCAGACAGATCGCTGGCACTGCACTTTCCTAAAGGCAAATGTGCGATGTTTCTTGGCACTGCAGTTCCCCAAAGGGAAAAGCGCGGTGGTAGAAATGTGCATTTTCCCTTGGAAAATGGCCCCAAAAAACAAAAAAATGCATAAAAATGAAAAAGGAAACCATAAGAATTAGAGGAAGAGTTCATGAGTTACCTAATCCAAACGGTTTGACGAATAGTCACCCATAGCCTCCGCAATATACACTCCAATTTTGCTCACAAAAGGACTCTTTTTCTCTCCAAATGGGTAAAAAAACATAATGGTAACTATTTTAAACTTTTTACTAGTTTTTATTCACCATTTTGTTTTTATTTTAATTAATTTATTAATTTTTTACCCTAATATAGTCATATAAAGTTCAATTTTTAATAAAATAAGGGCGTAATAGTCTTTTTGAGAGTACAGGTCATGAAGAGTTGATATTTTCAAATATGGAAGAGTTTTCTTTTGTCTTTTTTTCATTCTTGATCAAAATGAAAAATCTTTCGAGAGTTTTTTTAAAACTGCAGTCGTTCTCATTAAACCCCAAGAGTAGGTTTTTGAGTCAAATTTTACTTCTTTTTTGGACTCGTTAAACCTTTATATGAAAAAGAAACCCTAATAGAGTCCTCTTTAATCTCTTTTTTTACTTTTAAATTGTGAAAATATCATTGAGTGAAGTTGTCATCTTCACTCTGATAAAAGGACCTGAAGAGTCATATTTTAGATGGCAATTTACCCCTTTTTTGGTTCGGATTGACTAGTTATGAAAAGGTATACTCTAGTAATTGAATATAAGAGTTCTCTAAGGCATTATTTTATACTTTTTGGGGCCTTAAAGACTAAGTTTACGAAAAAAGTGACCTTTTTGGGAGTCTTCTTTTATTTCATTCAGACTATCTGAATGTGAACGACATCGAGTTCACTTTCAATGGACTTGTTAAACTAAACATAGAGAGACCCTCTTTTCTAAACGAGCCCCTCCTTTCTTAGGTTTGAGAAACATATGAGAATGGAATTATATTAGGATAATTTTCAACGAGTGTTTGTTACCCTCTGTAAACTTGTTAAAAAAAAATAGGCACCCATCAATCATAAAGGGAAAATTAAGGGAAGGGAACTATATTTCATTTGCAATAATGGAATTTTTAGGGAGATTTGAACATGTCACCTCTCTATATTTGATTCAAATAGTTGGGTATTTATTTTGTCTCTGATTCAATCCACTTTTATGAGTGATATCACTCCGTTGAGTCTTTCAAAGAATGCATCGTTCGACATCACATTATGTACTGATATCCTCCTTGTCAAGTCAATGCTGCCAATTCTTCGGTCGTATCACTCGATGTTCAAAGGAAAGATGTGTTTATAGTTCACCTATGTAGTCAAAACTACTTTAATGTTAGTTACCTTTGATTCAGTCCTATGGTTACTTCATACTCAAATTCCAAAACGTTTTTCCAAGTTTTGTGTCGTTGATGAGAGATTCATCATGGCTCTCCTTCGACGAGACTATTCTTGTTGACCTCAACACATCTAGGAATTAGTCTTAGAAACATGTCAGTACCTTGATATCTATATACATCAATGAAATATTTCCTCGCTTTCGATAAAGGGTTCACATCATTGACCTTTTATTGAAAGATTCAGCCGAGTGTTCGACGTCATTCCATTTATTCACATTCAGAGGAATGTACTGGAGTACCTTGGGAATCATTGACATTAATGGTGATTTCCCTTGCACTTGTTAACGGTTCTCATCATTAACTAGTAATCAAGTCGTTTCTATAATGCTCAACTTTAAGACATGTATTCGCATGGATAGAATCGTACTATGTTGAAGACGAGACGAAGACCCTGGGTGTATGTTAAACAATCATTTCTTTCCTTGGGTCGTGATGGAGTATTTGTATGAGTTGTAGCATGGATCCATATTTGTATGGTCGTGGTTGTGCTCAAATTTGAATCTGTATGATATAGATATACATTGTATATCTGGTATTTATGTCCAAGTTTGAGTCTCCTTTGCATTGATCTATGTTGTATTCTAGTAGCCATGATTGTTTATGTCTTGCATGGATTTACATTGTATTGGTTAGCAATTATGATTGGGAGTCATATGGATATGTATCAAAGTGTAATTGCACTACATGATGATCTTAGTTGTTGAACATTTATGATCTTTGTACTATTTCCTCAAAGTGATAACTTGTTCCTACAAAGAATTTTTCTACCCATTCCCTCTAGCCTCATGCTTTTGGGGGGATTCTATTATACCTAATTCTCATCAAAATCATGTTGTGGGAAAAAATATCAGTCTTTTCCTTAGAATCCTCAAAAGTTGAAGTTATAAATGAGCAAGGATGAACAACTTCATAGTTTTGGCCACTACCATTCCTTTCCTATGGACAAACTATGGTAATCATATTAGTAATGCTCATTTTATCTCTACAAAAAGAGGTTCCACCACATGTTACCCATGCACAAGGTGTGGCGCCGACATGGTAACGCTTTTTTTCCTTGAACAAGGCACGGTTCTTGAGTTATGAAGGAAAAGAGGAAAGTTCAAGATATGTATCAAAGCTTGCCTTCATTGAAGCCTCATCCCTATGGTTTAGGACACCTAGAGCTTGAGATCCATCATCCTAGGATCACCCATCCACCTCTCCCATGAAATCCTCAGCCTATCCTATCCTCTCATTCCTTTATATACTAGCTTACCCATGATGGGTAAGAGAAGGAAGAATGTGTTATTGCATCCAATTTCTGGCCAAATTTAGTTAGACTCTTAGGTGATTAGTATGAAAGCTTGAGGATTTGATGCAAGGTTCATTTGAGAAAGAGTTCTCAACACCAAGGAATCAGTTGTAAACTCTCCCTCTTTGTACTTTTAATACAAATGTATTTTCTTTTCCACATGCACTTGTATGTATAATATTCTTGTTGTTTAACTCCTTGGTCTTTCCTATAGGATTTTAAGCTATCTTGTTACTATTATCTCAGTTTGTGTTTTTTTGTGTTTCTTGTAAGACATCCATGGGGATTAAGAGATTCGATGATAAAACCTTTGAAACCTGTGAAAGGTAAAAATAGCAGTCAATTCAAGAGGTTTATATAATCCTAGGAAAAATTTATATTTTGTGTAGTTGTTTTGTTCTAGTAATGAGCATTTCATGCTAGGGAAACAACCTTTGTCTGCATCGGCTGATTATTTCCAGTAACAACAACTAGTTTTGCACAATGACAATGAGAATTACATGAATGATGATGATGATGGAGACAAAGATAATGACAATGATGATGATGATAATGACGATGTATATTACAACAATGATGACGGAGATGATCTAGATGACGATGATGTTGATGGTGACATTCATGATGATGATGATCTAGATGATAAAAAAAATGATGATGAACAAGATGACAACGTTGACAATGATGGTGATCATCATCACTATCATCATCATTGTAAACCTAGCATACAGAGAATTTAAATGTAATTTATTTGTGATGATAAAGTGACTGCAGTTTGTGTCCACTTTAGCACCATCCTAATATATTATGTCTAGTTTTTCACCTAGAAAACCTAGTAGAAGGATAATTAAAATGTAATTTATTTGGGATGCTAAAGTGGACACAATTTGCATCCACTTTATCACAATACCAATAGAATGAACCTATATTTTCAATCGTCATCATCAACATATAATACCATCATCAACAATGTGATCAACATTGTCATCATCATCATCATCATCATCATCACTATCACCGTTATTGTCATGGTCACCGTCATTGTCATCTCCATTTTCATCATCATCATCATCTCCATCTTCAATTCTTTTATAGTTTGTCAATGGAATTTTACAACGCACCACACTTACATTCACTATAGTTGGTTATTAATCTATACAATTCAATAGTATGATTCTTCCATCCATTTTCTTAATAATCTAATCTAATCATATTTTCCAACCCTAGCAATCAAATCTAATTTTACTAAGAAGGATGTAGTTGGTAGAGCTTAAAAATGATATCCAATTTCTCTACAATTTCCAAGATTACAATATGATCAATCATGGTTATACATTATGCTTTCTTTAAATTCTAATCATATCCCAATGTAAATAATATTTTCCCTTTATAGGGAATGCATAATAGCATGGGGCCTTTTTCATAGCCCACAATTCCTAAGGAAACAAATGATGATGTAAGGGTATAGATTTTCCTCTATAACATGGATTTGGGCATGAGAACCAACCTTAGTGTGAAAAACCTCTAAAATAAACCACATCTTCTTGATATTCCAAATATTATTTACATAGGCCATTTTCTGTAGCCTCGGGACCCAAACATGGTCTGTGAAACCAATAAGTAGATAACAAGGCCTAAGACAGTGTATTCCCCCCCACATCATTCCATCATTATTAGTGTCATCATCATTGTCATCACATTCATGATCATTTCCATTTTCATTGTCGTGCATCATCATCATCATCATCATTGTTTTCATCACCATCTCCATTTAATATCATCATCACCATCATCATTGAATTTTTCATCATCATCCTTGTCATTTCCATCAGTGTCATCACTGTCATCATCATCATCCTTGTCATCTCCATCAATGTCATCACTGTTGTTATCATCCTCATCCTCATCCATGAAATTATCATTGTCATAATAATTAAAGATGATGATGATGATGACCAATGATGAGGATGATGATGATCAACATCATAGAGGTCACGATGATGATGATGTTGATCATCGTCATCATCATCAACACAATGATCATTGTCATAATGATTTCCATCATTATCATCATCATCGAAATATTCATTGTTGTCATCATCTTCATATAATCACATAATTTTCATCATCATTTTCATTATCATCATCATCATCATCATCATCATCATAATTAATGGCATTTTTCATCATCATCGTAATCATTCATGACATTGTTGATAATGATGATGATAACCTAGATGACAGCAAAAACGATAATGATTATGGTGATGACAATGATGGCATTTTAAGAATTGGGAAGATTCACCATGTTCATGGGAATAGTGATCATCATAGTTATTGTCATCATCATCATAATCATCATTGTCAATGCCATCATAACCATCATCATTGTTATCATTATGATTGCCATTATCATCATAATAATCATTCATGTCATCATCAACTTCATCATCATGATTATCTACATTGTCCTCAACTATTTAGAATTACCTTTGGCATAAGAAATATCATCAACCCAAAATATGTGATTACTAGAAAAGGGTCGTGGAGGACATATACGATCTATGCATGAGAAATAAAAACTCTATTTTGGAAGATGATTATCATCATCATTGTCATTTTCATTTTCAACATAATCATCATCATTTCATTGTCATTATCATCATCACCATCACCATCACCATCATTCATTTCATTTACATCATCATCATCATCAATGTTGGCATTGTCATTGTCAATATCATGATCATAATATTCATTGTTATCATCATCATTAGTATCATTATCATTATAATAATATTCATTTTCAATATTTTCATCATTATCCTCATCGTCCTCTTCAAAATTTGGGTGCAAAACTAGATGCAAAAGTGGACTCGATGCAAACTGCATCGAGTTTAGCATTGACTTTAACAAAAGGATGCAAAAATTCATAAAATAGTGTAGACTCTTGAAATTGCACAGACTTGGATAAGGAAATGAAAACAAATACATTAAAAGGTGATCTAGATGAAAAAATGAACCGAACAGGGATGCCAATCACACTGTTTTGTTGTAGTGATTACCAAGAAACCTACAATGCACTCCTTGTAGGACAAACCTAAAAGTGACCACATAAGTGAAACATATCCATCAATAATTTGTGGCAATTACCTTGACACATCACTACACATCCCCCCATATATTAATCCCTTTGAGCTAAGCATGTTTTCCAATGTCACTCAAGAAGAGCAAACCTATTTCACTAGGTCACCCAAGAGGTAGAGTAACTATGCAAAGAAAAATTTTCATTAGAGGATCATCTTAAATCATTATGAGGTCATATTTTACAAATTTGGTCAACCATAAAATAAGAGGATGCATAGGTCGACAACCTATAGGTTGATGCCCTCCTATTGTAGATAGTTTACCAACTATACGACATACAATAAAATAGATGAAAAAGGGGAGATAAAATATGAAATATATATGGGACATATAACATTCAATAAAACAATAAAATAAGGCCCAAATACTACAAATTCTAGATACAACAATATTGAAAACTGACCAAATAAGGGAGAAGTTGCAACAATCCAATAGATTGGGCTAGTCCCACTTATGAAAACTTAGACTATTTCAATTTGGGAACTTCATTTCCTTTCAAAAAATGAGAAATCATAAGAATTTAGAATCACCCTATTAGAATAATCAAACCCATAGTTTCCCATATTTGACATTTTTCTTATTCCTAGATTCCTAGATTCCTTACTATGCTAGTTGGCATCCACTTGCACCCAAAAGTAAAAAAATGCCAAAAATGGCTTAAGGAGTGCTTTAGAAACATCTTGGAATCATTTTTGGAAACTATGTTGTAATTCCAAAATATTAAAAGCACAATTCTACTTTTTCTGAAAGCTTCCTTGCTTTTCAGTAGTTTTAAGGAAAAAGGGAAAATCTAGTCTAGGAGAAATTGTCTTGTTTTTTTCCTTAACCATCATACTTATTTATATCCATAAAAAATAATGGATATTATCTCTTTCCATCACTTATCATTTGATACATATGATCCATCCAATTCATGAGCATCTTGACATATTAGGAAAGTGATTTATGCACATATGGGGGATTTTGATGAGTTTAGTAAGCCTACCTTTTGTCCAATTCGAATAGAATCCTTATTATTTCGAATATATTATGTAAATATATATCTATAAATCCTATTAATTTATTATTTTGTATTATGTACACTTATTCAATACAGGATTGATTTATGCTCCAATTTCAGACTCATTTTTCGTGGAATTTGGCATGTTTGATTAGCAATTTTGTGAGTTTAATTGTTCTACTGCTTGGGTTCAATTTCCATGTGGTATCAGAGCCTTTGTATATAAATTTATATCCTTCCATATTTCTATTTTAGGTTTTAAATAATTGACTGGGAGCACATTCTACTGGTTTAAGGGCACAGTTGCTGAGATATGGACCAATCTCAAAGGATCATTTTGACTCCATTCAATTTATTTGAATGGAAAAATGAGATGGAGATTTTTTTCAGAGATAAAGGCTTCTACAGGGTTACCATGGGAACTAAGGAAGATCCCAATGTAGCTACAAAGAAAATTAAATGACACAAACGGAGGGATGAGGCCTATGGTCTTTTGTGCTTGAGCATTTCAAGAGACCTCCTCTTCCATCTCGATGCATTGACATCACCAAATGAGGTTTTGGAGAAGAATGAAGAGATTTTTTGAAATACAAATGAGATGAGAGGACATCAACTCAAGAATGAGTTGATCTCATTGAGTCCCAACAACTTCAAATCATTGTAACTCTACTTTTCGAAGTTTAAGGCCCTTGTTTTATACTTAAAACAATGTGGAATAGATAAGAAGGATGAGAAACTAGTATTGACAATACTTTTGAAGGTTGCTCCTGACTATTCAATGTTTTTTTCGACCTTACATGCCACCAAATTGATAGAACGATCCTGGAAGATTCCTAATTTTGTTGAGTTCATGGAATCGCTCACCCAAGATCAAGATAAATTGGTAATGATGGGCACCATCAAACCTTCCAAAGACCAAGATTTAGTTGCTCGAGATTCGAGGGTGGATTCAAAGGGCAAGAAGAAATCCAAAAGTCCACCTGAGCAAAAGAGAGACAAGTCAAAGTGTCAAGAGGATCCCTCAGGATCCAAGAAGAACTTCTAGAAGAAGAAGAACAAAGGAGAAATGAGCAAGTGTGCATACTGCAGTAAGGGATATCATCTTGAGAGATCTTGTATGAAAAATCAAATTGACATGTTGACCCAAATCCTGGAGAAGAACAATATCTCCCTTCTTGAATGTTCAAGAAAGAGGGAAGGAGGATCAAATTCACATGACAAGGAGAGAGTACATGCCTTGGTTTCTAGCACTCCAACTTTACCTACCTTCATCATTGATTTTGGCGATTCTAGACATATGGTTTCGACAAGTGATACTTTCTCCTCTGTTGAAAATTAGAAAGGTCCAAAAATTGTTTTGGGAGATGACTCTGTTATTGATAGTATGGGGAAGGGTAGGATTGATCTTGACTATGGTTCCTTAAATGATGTGTTGTATGTCCCAGGTCTAGCTGCTAACATCTTATCAGTGTATTAGATGACCCAAATTGGGTCTCCAAAGAAATTAATATTCTCTCCCAATGATGTTGAAATATCATATATTTCGAATGGTAAATTCATAGAAAAAGGTGTTGTGGATCACAGTTCAAAGGTATACAAGTTTTCCCATTTCCTACCCTTCTCAAGACCCCTCTGCTCTTCTCACTCATGCTAATGAAGCAAGAAATATTTGGCTTGAGATATTTGAAAATCATAACAACAAGAATATTTCATATTTGAGTGAAAAATACATGGTCATAGGGTTACCAAATATCAAGTTTTCTAAGGGAGTCTTCCAAGGTTGCATCCTAGGAAAACACCCCAAAAACAAGTATGAGAGAGCTAGTCATGAGAGAACCTATACACCCCTTTATTTAATCCACAGTGAAATTTATGCTCCATTTCCTCATATGTCCATGATTCAATCCAAATATGCACTAACCTTCATAGATGGATTTTCCAGGTATTGTCAGGTCTACTTCCTAAAGCACAAGTCTAAATTTTTCGACCTCTTCAAAAACTCTCAAGCCTTGGTTGAGAACCAGTCTGGGAGGAAACTCAAGATCCTCAGATATGATAATGGTGGAGAATATTTGAAGTCTAATTTCATCAATTATTTCAAAGAAGCAGGTATCTATATGCAACATTCTATTCCCTACACACCTCAACAAAATGGTGTTACGGAGAGGAATAACATATCACTCAAGGCGATCGAAACTTGCATTATGGAGTCTAAAAATTTTCCACCAAATTCTTGGCACGAGGTTGTAAACTATGTATCCTATATCCAGAACAGGGTTCCACACAAGAAACTTAATGGAATCACTCCTTTCAAAGCTTGGAGTGGGCACAAGCCAGATGTTGACAATGATGGTTATCATCATCACTATCATCATCATTTTCAACCTAGAATAAGGATAATTTAAATGTAATTTCTTTGGGATGATAAAGTGGATGCAGTTTGTGTCCACTTTAGCACCATCCTAATATACTATGCCTAGTTTTGCACCTAGACAACCTAGAAAAAGGATAATTAAAATGTAATTTATTTGGGATGATAAAGTGGACACAATTTGCATCCACTGTAGCACCATACCACTGAGAATGAACCTAGTTTTGAAATCGTCATCATCAACATATAATACCATCATCAACAATTTGATAAACATTGTCATCATCATCATCATCATCACTATCACTATTATTGTCATGGTCACCCTCACGATCATCTCCATCTTCATCATTGTCACCATCTCCATCTTCAATTCTTTTATAGTTTGTGAATGGAATTTTACAACACACCACACTTACATTTACTATAGTTGATTATAAATCTATACAAGTCAATAGTATGATTCTTCTATACATTTTCTTATTAATCTAATCTAATCACATTTTCCAATCCTACAAATCAAATCTAATTTTATTGAGAAGGATGTAGTTTGTAGAGCTTAAAAATGATATCCAATTTCTTGATAATTTCAAAGATTAAAATGTGCTCAATCATGGTTATACATTATGCTTTCTTTAAATGGTAAGCATATCCCAATGTAGCTAATATTTTCCCTTTATAGGGAATGTATAATAGTATGGGGCCTTTTTCATAGCCCACGATTCCTAAGGAAACAAATGATGATGTAAGGGTATAGATTTTACTTAATAACATGGATTTGGGCATGAGAACCAATCTTAGTGTGAAAAACCTCTAAAGGAAACCACATCTTCTTGACATTCCAAATATTCTCTACATAGGACATTTTTGGTAGCCTTGGGACTCAAACATGGTCTGTGAACCTAATAAGTAGATAACAGGGCCTAAGACAGTGTATCCCCCCCCCCCCCCCCACATCATTCCATCATTATTAGTGTCATCATCATTGTCATCACATGCATGATCATTTTCATTTTCATTGGCATGCATCGTCATCGTCATCATCATCATCATTTTAATCACCATCTCCATTTAATATCATCATCGCCATCCTCATTAACTTTTTCATCATCATCCTTGTCATCGCCATTAGTTTCATCACTGTTATCATCATCATCCTTGTCATCGCCATCAGTGTCATCACTGTTGTTATCATTCTCATCCTCATCCATGGCATTATCATTGTCATAATCATTAAATATGACGATGATGATGACCAATTATGATGATGATGATGATCAACATCATAGAGGTCACGATGATGATGACGATGATCATCGTCATCATCATCAACAAAATTATCATTTTCATCATGATTTCCATCATTATCATAATCATCAAAATATTCATTGTTGTCATTGTCTTCATATAATCACATAATTTTAATCATCATTGTCATTGTTATTATCATCATCATGGACATTGTCATCATCATCATCATTAATGGCATTTTCATCATCATCATAATCATTTATGTTATTGTTGATAATGATGACTAGATGATGATGATTATGACCTAGATGACAATGAAAAAGATAATGATTATGGTGATGACAATGATGGAATTTTCAGAATTGGTAAGATTCACCATTTTCATGGGAATAGTGATCATCATAGTTATTGTCATCATCATCATAATCATCATTGTCAATTCCATCATAACCATCATCATTGTTATCATTGTCATTTCCATTATCATCATAATAATCATTCATGTCATCATCAACTTAATCATCATGATTATCTACATTGTCATCAACTATTTAAATTTACCTTTGGCATAATAAATATCATCAACCCAAAATATGTGATTACCAGAAAAGGGTCGTGGAGGACGTATACGATCTATCCATGAGAAATAAAAACTCTATTTTGGAAGATGATTATCATCATCATTATCATTTTCATTTTCAACATCATCATAATCATTTCATTGTCATTATAATCATCACCATCACCATCACCCTCATTCATTTCATTGACATCATCATCATCATCAATGTTAGTGTTGTCATTGTCAATATCATGATCATGATCATAATATTCATTGTTATCATCATCATTAGTATCATGATCATAATCATCATATTAATTTTAAATATCATCATCATTATCCTCATCCTCCTCTTCAGTATTTGGGTCTAATCCATCTTTAGTGTGCAGGTTAAAGAAATCATTGTATGGGCTAAAGCAAACCCCCGAAGCTTGGTATGCCAAGATTGATGGATTTTTGCTGTCACAGAATTTTTTTCGATGGAAGTCTGATATGAATGTATATTTTAAGCTGATTCATGGTTATTTAATTATTATTGTTTTGTATGTGGGTGATATATTGATAACAGGGAGTTCAAATAAAGAGATTGCCTCTTTGAAGGATGCAATGAACCATTCATTTTCCAGGACAGATTTGGGATTGTTGATCCAAATCTTGGGTCTCAAAATTTCTCAATCCAAACATGGAATCAAAGTTCATAAATATAAGTATGCTTCATATCTCCTCAACAAGTTCAGCATGAAGGATTGTAAGCCAAGCAAGACTCCATTCCTTTCTGGAGTTAAGCTTGAAGAAGCAAGTTCTTCTCCTTTGGTAAATAACACACTGTATAGGAAGTTGATTGGGTTTTTTATTTATCTTAAACATACTCGACCTAACATATCTTATGCAGTTAGTATGGAATTGAGACACATGGATCATCCTCATGAGATCCATTGGAGGGAACAAAATAGGATCCTAAACTTTTTTTAAGGAACAAGAACTCATGGGTTTTTCTATACATCAAAATATGGCTTAGAACTAGTTGGATTTACTGACAGTGATTGGGAAGGTGAAAACACAGATCAAATGTATACTTTAGGATATGTTTTAATTCTTGGAGATGGACCAATAAACTGGTAAAGTAAGAAGCAAAGTTGCATAGCACTCTCATCTACAGAGGCAGAGTATAGAGGAGATGCGAATGCAACTAGTCAATGTTTGTGGTTGTAGAGGATACTTGGAGAATGTGGGATTGAATCAAATACTTCCACTGTCATATATTATGACAATAAAAGAACCATTCGAATATCCACTAATAAAGTTCAAATACAATGAACCAAGCACATTGATATCCATATGCACTATATCAAGGAGCTTGTACATGATGGCACCATTTCTCTACTCTACTGTGCATCTTCAGAGAAAGTAGCAGACATCTTCACCAAGGTTTTTTGTGAGAAGACCTTCAGTAATATCAAATCACTGTTGGGGATTTTTGATCATGTGGTGAAGAATGATTGATAACAATATTTCCCCCCAAAAATTTCATGTCCATGTTTAAGGGATGATTTTCCCACTGGGTTTTTATCTCTTTCCTTAGTTGTATGGACAAGCAGTATGTAAAGCGTGACCAAGCCTTGATGCTAGGCCCTATATTTTTCTAATATTATCACATAAAGTAGGCATTAAAGGGGGTGTTAGAATAATTAATCCTATAGTGATCCATATTTGACATTAATTAATCTTTTTTGTCTTATTCCTAGATTCCTAGATTCCTTATTGTGCTAGTTGGCATCCACTTGCACCCAAAAGTCAACAAATGCCAAAACAGGATTAAGGAGTGCTTTAGAAACATCCTGGAATGATTTTTTGGAAATTTTGTTGTAATTATATAATAGTAAAAGTGCAGTTCTACTTTTATGAAAGATTCCTTTCTTTTCAACAGTTTTAAGGAAAAAGGGAAAAGCTAGTCTAGGAGTAACTGTCTTGTTTTTTTCCTTAACCATACTCCTTATTTTTCTCCATAAAAAATCATGGATATGATATATTTACATCACTTATCATCTGATACATTTGATTCAGCCAATTCATGAGCATCTTGACAGATTAGGAAAGTGATTTAAGCACCTATGGGGGATTTTGACTAGTTTAGTAAGCCTGTTTTTTGTCCAATTCGAATAGAATCCTTATGATTTCAAATATATGATTTAATTATGTATTTGGAAAGTATATTACTTGATGAGGTTGTATGATCTACAATTATTCAATATAGTATTGAATTATGCTCCAATTTCAGTCTCTTTTTTTTTTGGAATTTTGCATGTTTGATTTGCAATTTTGTGACTATAATTGTTCTACTGCTTGGGTTCAATTTCCACACACCCACCATTCAAGGGATACAATCCCAAACACTCAACAACTACCAAGCTATTTAAATGGTTAAATATCTTGGTCGTTAATACGTGGCATGATTAAATATCTTGGTCATTAAATGGTTAAAGCAATTGAAATATTTTGTGGAATTTAGAGATAAGTTTTTGGAGCTGGCCACAAATTTGGGCCCCTTGTTTGATAAGGAATCATCCTTTTCACTAAAGGAAACAAAAAAATATGTTGAATCAATAATGTTCAGTGAAATTTTCTTGAGGGTAATTCAACAGGTGTGGTCGAGGCTTCTTGGGTCCTTTATTTGTAATTTGAAATTTGAAGAACAAACATGATAGTGGATAGGATAGGATGGAACAAGATAAATCTTCAAAATCAAAGTTAAGTGGTGCCACATAACAAAAATGCCATTGGGAGTAGAAAAGAGCACCGATATTGAAGGATTACAATGATTAATATAGAAGGGAATATCTTAGGTTTCTAAGGAAGAGTCACTAAAAGGAGAATGCCACTTGTTCAAATATCAGGGAAAATACCATGAGTCAATCAAGATGGATCAAGTGAGAAGACAATGGATTTGGAGTTTTGCATGTACCTTCTCGTCTATGTGCACACACTATATATTATAAAGGTTGGGGCATGTGTAAGGTTGATTTTTGATTTCATATAATTGATATTTTTTGGTCATTATATGATCATTGATGTGTAATGTGAAGCATCTATGATGTATTTGATCATTCTAAAAATTGGGAAGAAGATTGACTTTAAAAATTGTGTTTTCCCTTTATTTGTATGGTGATGATGTTGTGTTTTATTGTTTGGAACTGGAGATCAAGGAGATTCATGTTGGGTCAACAAGCATAATAAATAGAATGGAATGTGTTTATTTTTGTTTTCCTTGTATTATTTATTGCGGGTTGCAGTAAGGTAAGTAACAAATGGAGAATCCTATTTTAGTTGATGAAACTATTACTTGTGACTATCTGATATTATTTTAAGTTGTAAAAACATGATTTGGATGAGACCCTTCCCTCCTAAAGTATTGAATATACTAACACTTATACTACAATGTACCATTTTTATAGGACCCCTATGTGGATTGAACCAACAATTTATACATATAAATATTATTATCCCTATCTTTATCTATTCCTATATCCACCTTAAATGATAAAAGGGTTACATCTTAACAAATTTTATCCCTTCCAATGCTTGATAAATATAAATTTAAAATGGATATATGTTGTATTTAACACCAAAATCATATTGTAAGTGATTTTGATCATATAAAAAGATTGCGTGATTAGGACACTATTGAAAAACATGAAGTTTGAGATATACATAATCAAGTAGAAATTTTAACTTAGAATATGAAAATCTCCAAATATTGTGATGTCTTAGAATTTTATCCAAGTGATTCCTAAACATTGTCTAGTTTCCGAAATTATTAGGGTGTTAATAGTAATCTTACATAGAGTTCACAAGTAAGGGTTATTGTTTCAATAAATAATCGGAGTGAGCAACATCCTCGATGAAGAAAGTTTTTCTAACCCATTTATAATATTTTCTTGAAAATATTAAATACATCATTTCAATGTCAACCATATGCACAATATATCTCTTTACTAATTATTGGAATTTAACTAATTTTGAAAATATATCTTAATATTTTCAATAAAGTATACACTTCCATATAATTTTTATTAGAAGAAAAAAAAGGTAGTTCCACTACAAACATCCTTTTATTTTGATCCTTTTATTTTGATAAGAAGAAAAAAATGTAATATGGTTATTAGCATTTGATAATTTTCTTATTCTCTTTGATATGTATTTAAAACAATGACAGCCTTGGTATTAAATTATTTACTTCCATGGTTTCTAGGATTGGATTTTGAATGGATTACAAAGAAGGTTGTTTTATATACTTACATGGTAAACTACTTATATTTGTTTAATATCTTCATTACCAACTGTAAAACTAGACAAACTACAACTAACATTAATTGTTTAACTTTTTGATGATTTTGTCCACACACGTGCTATGACGTAGAATCTACCAAGATAACTCCCAAAATATTATGATCATCCTGCTTGAAAAATTGTTGTAACTTCTCCATCTATCTATCTATCTGACCTATGGGAGGGTGCATTAACTAATTACAAGATTCTAAATTTCTCCCCATGTCCATCTTACAAATTCATAACATAAAAAATGTGTGTGAAGATACATAAATCAAACATACAATGGAAATAAATTCTACACACACATAGCATGCATATACATGTATAATCATCACAAATATAAACTAAAAGATTTGCACATTCATATACAAGAGAATTCTTATCTTTAAAGAAGGAATCTTTAGGAAACTAGCTAGGTAAGAGGGATTTTCCACCGAATAGTAGGAATTATGTACATGATATACTATTTACGCTGAGAATCCACCCCCAAGTTGTGCTATTAGGTCACTAGGGAGAAGGAAAAACCTATTGTTTCATATCTCTAATATTATCAAAAACTCATCTAGAACTCTATAGGGATCTCACTAACCCATCACAACAATGACTATACACTTTTTATAATTACCCCACACAACACAAGGAAGGAATTTCCCTTCATTGATCCATAGTTCCCTAAGAAAATACAAATCTTACAGTGCTTACTAGTGTGTGCAGTAAGAGTCCAACATGTTGTATTCTATTATAGAACCTCTTGCAACATTAATTCATGGTTTGTCAAGCATGAGTGAGTAGAAAAACTAAAAAGAGTAAAGGGTCCTAGCTCTCCCAACCTCTCCGCTCACCTGCGATCATCTATTTTTGCTTTAAATATACATCTCTATCTCTAAATTTGAATTTTTTGTATTAAACACAATATGGTAATGGTCAGGAACAACAATAGGAAGCTCTACATATTGCAGATATGCATGGTAAAAATGATAGAATGAGTGTTGAATCCTAGGGATATGAGATGATGGTAAAAATACAACTGATATTGATTCTGACCATAAAATAAAGGAATTTTGAAAATTAGTAGATATAACTTCTAACAATTGACAGAACTGTCACAAAACCGCATTTTCCCCCATGCTTTAATAACTGCATGAGGTGCTTTTTCCTACCTAGCTCACACATGCATTCAATGATTGGATTTAATAGTCAGGATGAAGTAATTGTGTCATTTAAGAAACAGGGTAGAAATAGATGAGTTCTAAGGTTGAAACTTGGAAAAAAAGGATTTATCCTCCCATAGGACCCCTTTCCTCTTACCCTCTAGTGGAATCATATCCGATCTAGTGCTCTTTACAAGGAGATCTTGGAACATTTTACTATTTTCCAACAAAATATTTACATATATTTCAAATTGGTGTGATAATCCAACCACACAATCCAAATAAAAATATTTACATCATACAATACTATCCATTCACTAGTTTGTCCTTGGCATTGAGCTCCACGCTAGGAATCCATACTAACATATTTACATAATTTACATAATTTTGATTAAATACAATCCTAGTCAAAATTGGGGTTATTATAACCCCCTCCCACTTGGAATAACAATATCCTCAGCATTTTCTCAAAATTAGAAAAAAAAATTATGACTTTCTCATGGCATCCTTGAACTCTCTTGTAGCCTTATTGGGACCAAAGTAATTCCATTTCACTTTTATTGGTATGATGGCTTGATTCTAGAGCAATTTTACCTTTATGATTAGGATGCATAGTGGCTTGTTTTGGAACCACCCCTCAGGTTGCACCAGGATCACATCCTAATCAATAACAGGGTGAAGATTGTGTACATATTTCTTAAGAAAAGAAACATGAAAAACATTACACGCTCTAGAGTTAGGAGACAATAAAATTCTATATGCAACTATCCATATCCTTCCAAGCACTTCAAATGGCCCACAATATATTGGTGACATCTTGGCATAACTTCCAAGATTTAAGGAACTCTTCCTTGTCCTCACTCTAAGGTAAACATGGCCTCAAATACTAAATTCACTATCCACTTTATTCTTATATGGATATGTTTTATGTCTATCTTGAAATGCATTTAAATTATTCCTACCTCATGTTCCATTTCCTTCATAAATTTGGGCCCAAGTACAATTTTATCCATTGGATTATCCCAAGTCATTGGTGTCCTACAATTTATACCATACAAAATTTCAAATGGACTTATCCACAATGATTCATGTTGTCCATTGTTAGATGCAAACTCTACAAGGTGTAAATAATATTCCCACTTTGATAGTTTTTCCATAACATACATTCAAATCATGTCTTCAAGAACCTCATTTACTCTTTCTATTTTTCCATGCATTTGTGTATGGTAGGCATTGCTAAAGTTTGATTGTGTATCCAAATCTACAAAATTAAAATTGAAGTAAATTTGGTAACCTTGTCTGAAATGATTGCCTTAGGAAACTACTGTAATATGAAAATTTCCTTTGTGAAAATATTTGCAATGGCATCTATTTTATATGTGGATTTAACCTATATAAAATGTGTTTCCTTTTCTAATATTTCCACCACTACCATGATGGAGTCATGTTACCTCATTGGAATTGGAAACCCTGTAATAGAATCCATGGAATTCACTTCCCATTTCCTTTCTAGATTTGGAAAAGGATACAATAAACCTATTGGGTGTTGATCCTCATCCTTCACTTGTTGGCATTTTATACACCTTGAAATATACTCATCAATATCTTTCTTCATCCCCAACCAGAAACATTGTTTTCTTGCTATAGAATTTGTTTTCTAGTACCTTGGGTTACTAGAATATGGAAATTTATGAATTTCATCCATAACAATTATCCTCAAGTCTTCCACATTTGGAATAAAAAATATGTTTTTATAGGTAAGAATTCCATCATCTTCCAAATGATACCCTTCATAAATCTTTTCAAAATTCTATTGTTGTAATTTATCTTTTATTTGCACATACAATTCATCTTCAACAAGATAAGTAATAATCTACTACCTCAAATATAATTTCCAAATATTGATGGATTCCACATGAATTTCATGCATATTTTTGTTGAGTGAATTAACTTCTTTATTTTATTTCCCCTTTATGTGTTTAATCTCAAAATTAAATTCACATAAAAATCCAAACATATAGCTTTACTAGAATTTAGTGTTGGTTTCTCAAATAAATATTTCAGGCCACAATGATTTGTCCTTAGCTCAAATTTTCTTCCCATTAAATAGTGCCTCCACATCTTTAAAGCGTGCACTATGGATGCAAGTTCCATATCATGGCTAGAATAATTATTTTCATGTTATTTCAATTCTCTAGACTCATAACACACCACAATATTGTATTGCATAAGAACTCCTCCAACTCCATGTTTACAGGAATCTATACAAACCACAAAGTACTTTTATGGGTTTACAATTTGTAGAATTGGATCACTTGTAAGAAAGCTTCTTCAATAGTTGGAATCTTTCTTCATATTTTTTGTCTCCACTGAAATTGTATTCTCTTCTTTTGCAAAGAAGTGATTGGATTTGTAACCTTGGAGAATCTTTTGATGAACCTTTCATAATAAGTATCAATACCCATAAAATTTCTCATATCTATTATATTCGTTGGAGTTGGAAAATTCATAATGGCTTTAATATTTTCTGGATCCAATGATTTTCTAGACCCAAATAATGAATTTTATTTTTATCAAAATAAAATTTGATTATATTTGCATACAACTTATGCTCCATTAGCAATTGCAAATCCATTCTAAAATATTCATCATGATCCTCTTCATTCTTAGAATAAATAAGAATGTTATCTAGAAAAACAAGCACAAAATTATCGAAATACCTGCTAAAAACATTATTCATGAAAGACATGAGGGTAGTTGGTGCATTAGTGAGACCAAATGGTGCCATTATTAATTCATAGTGTCCATAACGTGTTATAAAGGTTTTCTTGTGAATATATTCTTCCTATATTCTTACATGATGGTAACTAGACCTCAAGTCAATATTTGAAAATACCATTGACCATCTCATTTTATCAGAAAGATCATCAATTCGAGGTAGTGGGTACTTGTTTTTCACTATAAATTTTTACAACCTCTTGTAATCAATAAATAACCTGAGTGATCCATCTTTATTTTTTGACACAAATATTACAAGTGCTCCCCATGGAGATGCGCTTGGACGAATGTACTTCTCTTCCGACAATTATTGGAATTGCATTTTCATCTCTAATAATTATGGTGTACTCATTATGTAAGGTGTATTAGACACTGGTAAAACTCCCAACACAAAATCAATTGTGAAATCAATGCCCCTCGTTGGAGGAAGTCCCAAAACTTCATTAGAAAACACATCCCTAAATTCTTGCAAAACATGGCGATCCTCCAACTTGGGAATTTCATTTAAAACATGGGCTCGATACGATTGACAACCTTTTCTATAGAACATATTTAGTTGCATGGATAAAATTTGCTTGATAAAAACTAATTTTGGAATTCTTTATGCAACCCTTGGTTTTCCTTCCTCATTAATTCGTTCAAAAGCCTTGTTATAGTAGTCAAATTTAACAATGTGTGCTTCCAACAATTCCATTCCAATGAGAATTATATAGGAGACAAGTGTCCAATATTCATATTTGCACAAGTGAATAATCCATCCATTTCTAATGGAAATTTCTTCACCATTTCACTAACTTTCCTCTTGGTTAGTATGGCTAGTTGGACCAAACATGATTTACTATGCTTGGTTTTCTTAAAAGCACGGATCTCAATGATTTTAGGAGTGATATAACTGTGAGTAGATCTAGGGTCAGTCACAATAGTAATAGACTGATTAGAAATATTACATTAAACATCAACCACATTTGATAAATAGTATTTTTAATGACCCTTTAGTGTAGTATAAATTCTATGGATGATCCTCGCCACTTGACCCACAATTTCAGCTTCTTGGATGTTGTGAATATGCTTTTCACTCCCATTTATATATGACACATTTATAAAAAAATGGTCCTCTCCACATCCCTAACATTGAAGTGGATCTCTTGGATATATTGAGTTGTATTCCATCATCATAGCTAGCTTTGTTACACACTATGGTGGTTTCCTTTGTCGATTTTAGAAATGAGGAGGCTTGAACCCCTTCTTCCTTTGGTCAAAATTTTCATTTTTCTTGTACTTCAATGCCTTATGAAATTTTGGCCTACTTTTGTTTTATCATAACAATACTTTGCCTTTATTATGGTCTCATCTATATTTTTAGGTTCATCAAACACAATTCTATCTTTAAATGATCGAGGAAATCCACTTACAAGATGTTGAATCTTCACTTTATCATCCTTCATATGCTTGACATAATTCAATAGCTCTAAGAATTTATTTGCATATTCCTCCATATTGACCATTTAGCGCAATTTCAGTTCATGGAATTCTTTAATTTTTAGATCATATTACTTATCAACTAGGAACTTTTTCTTGAAGTATTTCTTGAACTGATTCCTAAAAATATTCGTTTCATTAATCTTCTTCACTTTTCTAAGGCGATACCACTATATCGATGCTCTTCCATTCATATTGAATATAGCCATCATTCCCTTCATATCTCCAAAGTAGTCTTAATATTGGAAATACTTCCTCATCCCAAGAAACCAAGCCTCAAATTCTTGACCATATTTTACCTCACCATCAAATGTAGGAGGTTTGACCTTCCTAAATTCTCCATGTAAGTTTTTCTTGAAAGGAATATTCAACTTATTCCTACAAGATGAAGAGATTAAACCTTCAATGCAGAATCTACAGTCAGATGGCTCACTATAACATATTTATAAAGTAGATGTCCTATCTCTAAAAATCCTTCTTGAACTATGGGACCTCTTGTTAGAATTCCTCCTTAAGATACTCCCACTCTTTTCTTGATTTTTTGAGTGATTTATAGAGTGAGTTTTCCACTGAATTCCTGCAAAAATTTGAAGCATATATTCATTCAACTAATTTTTTTTGTATTGATCTCTATTCAACCTATGATTTTCTACTCTACAACTTTGTAATTCCACCCTTAGGCTCCCCATAGTTTATGCAATGTTTGGGGGAGTAACTTCGTTTCTTAAACCATTATATTTTGTCTCTACATTTTAAACCTTTATGCTATCTCCTATTACATATTCTCAGGTTCATTAGGATCCTGTGCATCATTTGTAATGTCCCTTTTAAATTTTTTACCAAAATGCCCAATTTTCCAATTTTTTCACAATTTTGGCTCTTGCCTAGTTTTAGTGTCTTGGTCTCCAATCATCCCAATTTCTCCCAAATATTTAGGGAAGGTGTATGAATGATATAATAAATTTATTATTATGTCCATAAATTTATTATGGCCCTCCAATCACTTCTTAAATTCTATACTAAATTCTGAACAAGATAGAGGATTTTACTAGCAATTTTAGGCTCAAATCCCCCTGGGGTAAGTGGTATAAATGGCTTCCCAAATGTGAAGAAATCCACTCGAATTATTAATTGAATCATGGGATGTGTATAATACATTATCAGAGACTCATATTCATAACTAAGTGACCTCCCATTTCTGTTATCACTTCTTTCAATCAGATATAAAAAACTAGCTTTGGACCCTTGGGGAAATGAGGTGTAGTTTGCTCCAATTGCTATGAAATTTGATCCAATGGCCACAAATTATAAATTAATGAAAATTAAACCCATAATATAATTTAATTACATTACATTCATTCATAAATCATCAATATTTTATAAATCCATTTGAACCCATCAAGATTACAAGAGTTTACAACAAGGTAGTGGGGAAATGGCACTGTTTCTTCATTATTGAGCAATAATAAATGATATTTATTTTAATTTAAACATGATATATTTATGAAATTAAATACAATATAATTTAAATCAGAATACAAAATACTATATAAATATAATCTCCCTCGAAGATATGAATAGCTCACCAAGTGCGCCTCACTCCATAGAGCTGAAATATGGTGAGAAAACTTGAGGTGAAAGGAAGAAAAAGATGAAATTGATATTTCCACGAGATGATATATATTGAACCTATAAATTATGACTCCATTTAATTTCCTTGAAATACCTGAGTGGCCTCTCCAAACACCAACTAGTATGGGAATCTTTCACCCTCGAAATTGGCTGAGGCATGAAGTAGTCATCCACTAACTCTCTCTCTTCACAATAAATATTTTCACAAATGATCAAAAGGGCCTTGTAATATATTATCCATGAATTTTATAAACATTATTGGTCTTCTAAGGTTACAAATCCATCCATAAACCAAATCCAATTCGAATTGGTGTGGCTTCTCATGCTATGCCATGTGGCCTCTCTCTTCACCTTCCCTCTTCTTCCAAATTCGAGTAGGAGGCTCTTGGCCTTCTCCAACTCCCATGAGTGCCCTATAAGATGTTCTATTTAGGATTGACATGTAAAATATGTCATATTTCAGGCTTCATATCTGATTTGTGTCATATCTGTCATAGAATCTCCATCATTGGTGTCATAGATGTCATAAATGTAAGGGGAATCTAGCCAAGTGTCCTTGAAACTCCCATTTGGCTCTTTCTCTCCCCATGTAAGTTAAAATTCATACCAAATTAGAACTATGAAGTATATGGAAAATTATATTAACCTTATAATCTATCCAAAAAGATTATTCTTCCCATAAATTCGAGATTGCAAGAGGAGGATTCCATTTAACATAAAAGTTCTAACTTGAGTGCACCCCATAGTGTCCATGTGTATCGATTCTCCATAGCCATTTAATTTTTCACTTGCATTCATTTAATTTACTCCATTAAATAAATATTTATTCCTTCTAATGTCTAAACACCATTTATTATCTCCCTTATTAACTTTCCAATGTTTCCACCCAACCTAGGGAACTAGTAGGATTNCATTACATCATACATGATGATGATTATCATGGCCCAATCATGACCAAGGGTTTCCAAACTGATCTATACTTAAATTTGAACCTTGACTATCTCTGATATAATTCTAAATATGGAAATTTTTTTAGTAAACACATTTGTGAGATTTATTATATTCTTAGAAAATTAATTCTCATGTATTCTAGAAAATACCCATATTAAATTTTTTTGTCAAATTATGGATTTAGGAACTTTTCTGATAAAATTATAGAAACATATGACTCACCACTTCAAAATTTGATTTTGTACAATTTTTCCCCCATGGATAATATTTCCAATGACTATAAGTATGCCCAATTCTAATTCCTAAGCAAACATTTTCAGTCCTTCAAAAGTGCCAAATTTGCCTAGTTCTACACTTTTCCTGTAGGTTCATTTAATTCCAGATGCCAACTTCAAAAATATGTAGAATATAATCTACATAAAATTGTAACAACTTATATATTGTCCCAGATAATACATATGACCAATATTACTCAACAACTTCCCTCTCTCTGATCTAATGCTCCACACACCTTTTATAAAATTCTAGAATTGACTATTATATTTTTCCACTTTCTCTAGATTTAGAAATAAAAATTTATGTAGTCCCTATAACAAAATTATCCATAATTTCATAGCACATTGAAAATTTTAGTTTCTTAATCTCTCATTATCACAAAGAATTTAGTGAACCCTTTGATGTATCCAATGAGGATGGCGGGGCGCCGGGGGTCAAGGGAAACTCCCCCCTTATGGACTCCATTGATGCAGGGAGGGACAAGGGAAACACCCTCATTTTATTTCTATTTTTTTTACGTATTCTCTCACATAATTTTGATTTCATTTTCTATTGACCTGGTAGGGCGATGACATGTCAGATGGGTCCTACCTGTTGTTAGCACTATTTTTGAGCTAAGTAGTTGGAGGGGGTTAGATCAGTGAAAGGAAGAATAATGTATGAAAATTTTCTTATCATGTGACCTTGAAGGATGTTAATGAAGTTCTGGAGGTATTTTGAAGGGCCATTTCTAAATTGGAAATACAAAACAATTGAAAATTTCCAGTTTTCAACTTTTTAAATGTATGTGAATGAAGAAAATATATTCCAATATGTATGGTGAAATGAAATGAAAGACCTAAACGCAAAGGGTTAAGATTTTGGTATGAGAGGGAACATATTGTGACTTGCAGAACGAGTTTTCCATTGGTTGAAGAAGTGTAAATAAATCTATGGTTCTGAAGAATTTTGTTGTTTTAACATGTAGGGAGAAATAAATTTCTATAATCGGCTAAATGGCGTAGGAGCTCTATATTTAAATAGTGTAGATATAAGAAGGAATTAGATCAACAATGGAAATTCATTCCATTGATATAACATGCAAGAAGAAAATAAATTTCCATATCTGTAGAATGGATTAAAGACCTGCATGTTTCAGTGTCCATGATTGAGGATGAGGTAAGATCAATGGAGGTGGTGAACTCCATTGATCTAACATGCTCATGGAAATTAAATTTTCCAATTTGTGAAATTTCTTAAAGGTCGGCATGTTTTGAGGGAGAAGATCTAATTAGGAATGTATCTATGATGGAGAGCAATTCCGCTGATTCAACATGCACGTATTAATGAAAAATTGAAATCCACAGCATGTGGTAGGCCCTTAAAATATGAACAATGGATATTTAAAGGGGTTTTTGATCAAAGGCTAGAAATAATTCCACAAGTTGAACTAGCACAGAGAAAGTTAGAATGGAAATTTGTAGAATTGGGTATAGGCCGCATCTTTCAACGGATGATATGAAAGCTTGATCTAGATGAACAATTTAGGTTGATTCCACCAATTGAAAGTGCACATAGGATGATTTCCTGGATTCAACAAAATATAGTAGTGGTCACACTTTTCAATGGCCTAGATGAAGATATGGTTTAGATCAGCGGTTGCCAATGGTTCTACTAGTCCAAGGTGCAAGGAAGAAGCATTTTGGTGAGGATGTGGAAAGTGCAAATGGATGGTTCAGATTCGAGGAAGTTTTAGATCGACTATGGAGATTTTTTCTGAAGTTTAAAGTTGCAGGAAAAATAAAGAAGGGTGAAATAGAAGGAAAAAGAAATTATGATTAACCAAAAAACCAAGATCAAGGTCTCAAATTGAAGGATACTAAATCTACTAGTGGAATTTCATTTCATTGAAGAAGATGCACATTCGATATGAAGAATAAAATAATATAAATACGAGCACTTGGATTCAAATGATTTGTTTTTTCTGAAGCATTGGAAACTGAGAGCTCATGCTGTGCGGAAAGCACCTGACCATCTATCAGCTGACCAAGTAGGATTTCCTATCTCATTGAACTACTTTCTAAAATGGATAAGGTTGAATATTTAGAGGTCCAGAATATTGAGTATCAGAAAATTGAAGAAATTTTTGAAGACAAGAACTGAGAAATCTTTGACACTATTTTGCGAAATGATACCATAGAAACAACCAAAAACAAGTTGAAAATTATTAAAGATCGGGGAATTGATACTCATGGTGTGTTCAATTCATATTTCTTTTATTTTTTTGTAGACCAAACCACATGTTGTCAAGAGTTTGTTGATTGGTGCACAAATAATTATTCCCCTTCTAAGGGGGTAATTATGGATGCATCTAGGTCTAAAATATTGTGTCCAGTGATTTCTCTTGTCATCCGAAATACTCTGTATGTCCACTCTGATTTTGTTCAAGTGTCTAAAGAGTATAAATAAGAAAACCTAGTTCAATTTTTCCAAGAGTCCACAGTTGAGCAGAAAGAAACCTTCCTGAAAACTTGTTCAAAGCCTGATAGTGAGTTGTTAAACCATCCTTTTCCCATTGATTATAACATGTTTAATGATTAAACCAAGTCTCTTTTAACCTTGGAAATTCAATTCTTAGGGTTGGATACAAATAAATACATCACGTAACCATTATTGAGCATATTGTTTACCTTTAGTACTAATCAGGTAGAGTCTAAACACTTGAGTCAGTCATTCTCAGTTAGAAAATTTCCACAGGACGGGATCTTTCAGATTTCAATCTTTTCTACTGAAGATGTTTTTAGCATTCAATGAAGACAATTTACAACTCCCAGAGATGGTGATAACATATGAAATAGCAGGGATTATTGTAAATTTATGAATTTTCTCATGGTAGAAGTATACAATGTTTCCTTTAAAAAGAGATTGCCCAGAGTATTACCGGAGATGAAAGAAATGCTATAGTTTTCTTCTAAAAGAAGAATAGGGGATTGGTTCCTATATGAATATAGTATAGTGATTAGATCATATAGGTTTGTTCATCAACCCTATATCCTACCAACATTTGTGTCATCGAGAGTGTTTGCATTGGAAGTAATCAAACAAAAGTTAATAGTTGAAGATTAACATTTCTTGAATTTTAGGAAAATTTCCAAGATTAAATTTCCATGGATAGTATGCCCTTTTGTCATTAGGAGAAAATATAATATTTCAGTAATTGAAAGCATGCTGAGAAAAATGGTATTTTCAGTTTAGGCTGATATTAATTATGATCCTCACCATGTTATCTCAAATAGGAGACAAACCAATAAAAATAAACCATTTTAACATTCTAAGGTGGAAAGACTTTCTGAAGCAGTGAACTGGATGGATTATCCTGAGGATATAAAAATGGTGGAAACATGCAGGAAGATTCACTTTCATCAGCACCAGTTAATAGTTCTCCTTGGATTGATCTTTCTAGTGTAATTGCATCAGCTGTTCATGTTACACCATTTGCTAGTTTTTCTAAAAACAAAATAAGAAACACTTCTCATATTCCATGGATACTAAAGAACAAGGTACTTCCAAAACACCCAAAAGAAAAAGATTGAAGATGCAGGGAAACTTGTATAGGTTACAAAGGATATTATTAAAGGTAAAAATAAGCAAATGAAGGTCAAAGGCCCAGGCTTTGAAATCAAGGAATATACATTTGATAAAATTCTTGAAGGAGCCATAGATAGATGCTAGTCCAAGAATGAATTTCTATACATATATAAATATGTGGGGGAAAAAGATTCGGATGAAACCGTGAAATTATATGATGAAGTGAGAAAATTGTCTAGTTAGCACACATCCCTAGTGACTGTTAGGGATTAAGCTAAAAATACATTGAATTTGGCAGTGACTACAACAAACAAAGTTGTTGAAATGAGGATGAACTTAAAGAATATCCCTGCTACTGATATGATACATCTACATAAAGAGACATGTGATATTATTTATACTGATTTGTTAAAAGAAACATTATAGGTGTCAAAATTACAATCAAGTAAGAAAAGAGTTGAAGAGTTACTTAGAAAGGAGAAAGTGGAGAACAAATACCACCAGACAAATATTAAGAAGTTACAAGTGGAATTATTGGTGGATGATAGTCAAGCTGACAAGGGAGTTGCTGCACAAAAGTTGTTAAGTGAAAAAAATGATATCAAATTGTTGAAAAAGAAGCTGAAAATTTCATCTACTTAGCTTATACAAACTTCTGAACTGACATATTTTGATAAATAAAACAAAGCTTTGACTACTGAATTGATTGATTGTAAAGAAAGGTTTCTAAAGTTTGAGGAAAAGGAGAAGCAATGGGACAAATATGCAAGGCTTTGGGCTGAAAATGAAAAATATTTAAACACAAAACAAGCAGAGTTGGAGAAGGAACTACAATAAAATAATAAAGAATGAGAAGTACAAATTATATCACCTTCTGTACAATCTGGTACAGATTCCCTTTCTAAAGCTATGTATCAGGTAAGTCTTAAAGATACGCAAATTGTTGAAAGTATTCAATTAACTAAGAGGGGGGGTGAATCAGTTAATTTCTATGCTTAAACAATCTTAAACAATTTTAAAACTTTTATCCTTGAACTTTTATGACAGTTAATATGTTATCAGAAATTCTATATTCATTCTTTACTAGGAGAAACTCAATTGCAGCAGATTTAATATGTAAAGAAAACCATCATCATTCAATCACACAAAATACATATAGACACAAATTTCATGCCGAAACCCATAAAGGGAAAAACATCTTCTTGTTAGGATGTCAAGTAAGCTTCAACTTCTGTACATCTTCTCTTTCTTTGAGCTCCTTCTCAAATGAGGCTACAACCTATGAATTACAAGCACCAACTTGTAGAGAGCGCCAACTCTCAAGTTCTTCAGCACCCATTGAATCTTAAGGACAACAGTCCTCCCTAGCACCACCCTACCACCCTATTTTTCTAGAATTACTTTGAATCAATATAATACTATGATACATATATAACATTTTTTACCACTTCATCTCTATTTTGTTCTTTTGCTCTGCTTTCATTTTGCTTTTGTATTTTCACCTTCTCAATTATGTTCTTCTGCTCTGGTTTCATTCTAATTCTGGTTTTTTGTTTATCTATTTGTTGGAGCAGTAATACATCCTTAGTACATAGTTTTTACCTTAGGATAAGTTTATTTTCCTTTAGGCAATGACATCCTATGGTTTAAGACTTAGGAGAGCTGCTTCAGAATTATAACTGGTTATTTTTTCCTTTTCACACCTACAACAACACCCTAGTTGGTCAACCCAGCACATGTGCACCTCATTTAATGTCTTGGTGTGACACCTCCTTTATTTGTGGGGACCTGGTTTGACTAAGTGTGGTAGGGGTGTATTTGGCCTGTTTTAGCTCTCCCAGGAGCATTTATTGCCACCTAGAGCACCCCACTCACCTCTATATTCTCTCCCATACTTTCCTAGGACCCATTAATGACCCAACACACTTCTCATGAGGTTTAGTGACTGTTTGGGCTTAGTTGGAGCTCCTTTGGTCCACCTAGGGGGTTGGGGATCAATTCTCACCATGACACTTGTACTTTCCCAATTGGCATCTAGAGCCACTCAAATTTCCTCCAATGTACTATAAATTTGTAACATAACATCTAAATGATCTATGATGATAATATCATTAGAAATTAGCACCATTCACATGTGCTATTCCATGTATTTTCTATCTCTTTGATTATTTCTCCTGCACATTTTGTCAAACACTTCATGTGTGAAGTCTATTCTAGCTCCTAGATCTGATCAAGAAGTAAATTCCTACACTGTTCCTCATTAGTTCTGCCTCTGATACACATTCTATGGTTCTTTCATTTGGATGGTTAGTCTCTGCTCTTCTCTCTGTCACTTATTCCATCCATTCTTCCGTAAGTACAGAGTTCGATATCTCCTCTGAACAACTCACCCTATGCCATTCGCTTCAGATCACCTTTATACAAGTATAAATTAACTTCTTCAGCTTCCCAACCTTTTGTATCCCTGATCAAGAATAATTTATCATTCTATGACTGCCTATAACCATTAGATTATACCCATAACAGTTTTTGACATTTTCAAGATTTACGCCTTTAAGTGCTTCACAAAGTTCCTTTTCCATCCATCGTAGCGTCCATGGACTTGAGAAGTCAACCGCCATAGGGGTCATGAACAAACGAAACCATCCACCATAGAAATTCACCCATTGTTTATAGAATGAAAACGATAAGTCCTCCACTCGTCGTTGAGGCTCGGAAGTCAGGAACCATCCACCGTAGCAGCTCAAACATCGGGAACCATCCGCCGTAGTAGCTTGTAGTAGCTCAAAAGTCAAGAACTATAGGTTGTTTCGGGATAAGGAATAATCGAAGTAATTTCTGATATTCAAACAAGAAAATGCACCCACCCTTGCGGCACGAAACCAAAAATATATCCGCCACGAAACCAAAAGTCCGTCCGTCGTAGCGGATCGGAACCAAACAAATATCTAACGTAGCAACTTGGAACCAAATAACCATCATCCATTGCGGCACAGAACCACAAAAATATATCCGCCACGAAACCAAAAGTCCGTCCGTCGTAGCGGATCGGAACCAAACAAATATCTAACGTAGCAACTTGGAACCAAATAACCATCATCCATTGCGGCACAGAACCAAACAACTGTCTGTAGAAATAATAGATCAATGCTATGAGCAATGATGCTAAGAAGAAGCACAGGAAATAGATTGTGCTACTAAGAATTCTCACAAGCATACACAGGAAAAATAGAGAGAAGAAAAGACATTGAATCACATGAATGAAGATATGAATATGGTTTGTATCCTTCAATTTAATAATTATGAATAATAGTGTACATAAATAGTACATCCCTCATAGTAAAATCGAGTTGTATGGAGACAACTCATAAAGCTCAAAAAGGTTGACTTACCAAAATATAGCAAACCCCCATAGGTGGCTAAAGCAATTCCAAAATATATCAAGGACCTCATGAATTGTAAAAAGTATGAGTGAGTTGTCGAGGAGATGGAAAAATCATGCTAATCCTAGAAAATGGAGGAAAATTCATGAAGGATGGGTTGGCAACAAAAGCACCCAGTTTCCTAGTTTGACTAGCTTTACCTTATCCATAGAAAAGCAGAAAAAAGTAGAAAAGAACAGATTAAAGACGAATATGCTATGAATTGTTGTATACTAATTTTGGATGGTCAAAATGTGGTCAATATCAATCAAGAATTAGAAATAAATCATTCCTAGGATATAGATGGCATGTATTGAATTTAAGGTGCAAGTGGATGCCAACTAATTAAGCTAGTGGGTGAATAATTAATCAAATAATGATTAATTATTTTATCCTAAGTTATGAGTGGGTTTAATATATTCCAACACCCCCCTATATTTTTGACTTTATGATGGTATGACAAAAAAATTTAGATGCATATAGGGCCCAGCAACAAGGCTATTGTCACCCTTTAACAATTATTATGTCCAGAAAAGTGAGGAAAGAGGCAAAACCACATGGGGACAATCCTCCCTCAAGAAAGGATAAGGAACAAAATTTTGAAATAATATGTCTTCAACATATCCTTATATTCACTTGAATGAGCTAAGTGAACTGCTTCTGGATGGAATATGTTTTGAAGAAATCATGAACTCCATGATCATGAGCTGGAGTGTAGAACCTACAGGAAGGAAGAAGAGAGACTCCTTGTATTTCATCATCTGATGAAGTAGGAGGATTATATGAATTATTATTGCTTCTATAAAACTCTGATCTACAAACATTATCTGAAATGGAAAATAGATCTGTGCATACTCCTTCCCAAAGAGTACAAAAATTAAGACAATTTATTTCACACCCAATTCCCGGAATAGCTGCAAAATTATGATGTGAATCACATGTCAATATTCCAATATGATGTATGGCATGTATATATATTATATGAGGTTTATAAAACTATTATATATCATAAATATTAGCATATGTAATAGTAAGTACAAAGGCTTTAGTGGCTCCACGAGGATATAGGGCTAGACTAGGAAAATTATGAGCAACAGGGGAAAACTGATAGGTGTAAAAATCTGAATGATGGATGGGCATAAGATCTGGACCATAAGTGTTTATAACAGATATAAACATGTTTAATATCAATCCAAATATTAATAAGGACATGGATAACCAGCCACTTAAATATAGGAAATACTTCAAACCATGTAAGATAAATATCACTGCATAAGAGACCAATGAGGAATCAACTAGTGAACTTGCGATTTGTATAGACTTAGGATTATTCATAGGTATGGTGGGTGGTATGGATGGTGGTATTATATGTGTCATTACATGCATATCAGACTGCAAACAATCTTATAAATCATATATACAAGCTTGTGAGGAAGAGTTTCTCAAAGACAAGTCAATATCTAGTGAAAAATCACAATTTTTGGGAGATGAATCTAGTAGACTGAGAGAAGGATCATCAAAGAAAGGATTTGATATTTCTGATTCTGATATATCAGAGACTAAATATATATCAGATACATGAGAAAGGAGATAAATCTGGCACTCAAAGCATAATTTATATCACCTTGGAACAACGCAATTTGACATTGTTCTTAGGAATCAACAGGCTTTTCTACTTCTTCTGGAACTTCGATCTTGTGCTTCTCAAGAAACTGAGACATGATGTACATATTCTTCTTGAAACACTTATTATCTAAATAAAAACCCTTTCTTTAATAATAACACTTTGATGTGCTCCCTTTCTTCTTAACTTTCTTCATTAAATCTTCATAAGAATCTTCATCTTCAATTTCTGACTTTGGCTTCTTCACAATTTGCTTTTCTTTGGATTTGACATTCTTTTTTCCTTGAACCAAGAGAGAATTATCCTTTCTCTTGGGAGAATTAAGAACATGAATATGGATCAATTTATCTTTCTCCTTTGTTAGTGAGTCAATAAAATAATTTAAATAAGGAATTTTCCACTTAGGAACAACAAGCCTAGTAGCATGAAAAGTAGACACAAAATTTGAGTAATCAGGACCCAATTTTGAAAGAATGGAAAGGATTAATTGATCATATTCTTTCTCAATACCACATTTCTTGAGAATTAGAACAAGTGACTTGAACTTGGTGAAGAAACCCTCAATACATTCCAAATTTCTTGGACTCAGTGAGAATAACTCAATCTCCAATTGATGCGCTCTTAGCTCATATTGAACTCCAAAGAGGGACTCCAATTGGGTCCATACTTGGTTTGGAGTGGTAAAACCATCTATATGAAAGAGTAGATCAGGGGAAATATAGATGAAAATGAATCCATAGGCTTCATCCAACCTATCGTGCCACTTATCTTTCTCAATCACAACATTGGGCTCATTCTCCAAAGCTAGAGTAACTTTGTACAATCCTCTACTGCACAATAGAATGGAGATTTTGTCTTTCCATTCGTGGTAGTTGAAGGGAGTAAGGAATATTTATTAAGGAGAATCCATATTTCTAAATTTATGTGGTCAAGAAGAAACTCTCTGCAACCTGCAAAACAAACTAGGAGAAAATCTTGTAAGCTAAACAAGCTCTTGTTTAGAGAGGGATAGGAGACCGGAAGCATTCCTCAACTCTGTAGAACTTAATCAAAATTGCTACTCTGATACCATGTAGAATATGGAAAGGTTGTTCTCCATGTAGCTATAATACCATGTAGAAATAATAGATCAATGCTATGAGCAATGATGCTAAGAAGAAGCACATGAAATAGATCTTGCTACTAAGAATTCTCACAAGCATACATAGGAAAAATAGAGAGAAGAAAAGAGACTGAATCACATGAATGAAGAGATAAATATTGGTGTGTATCCTTCCATTTAATAATGATGAATAATAGTGTACATAAATAGTACATACCTCATAGGAAAATTGATTTGTATGGAGACAACTCATAAAGCTCAAAAAGGCTGACTTATTGAAATATATCAAACCCCCATAGGTGGCTAAATCACTTCCCAAATCTATCAAGGACCTCACGAATTGGAAAAATCATGAGTGAGTTTCCAATGAGATGGAAAAAACATGCTAATCTTAGAAAATGGAGGAAAAGTCATGAAGGATGGGTTGGAAACAAAAGCACCCAATTTCCTAGTTTGACTAGCTTTACCTTATCCATAGAAAAGTAGAAAAAGAAGAAAAAAAAATCTTCTATAAATTGTTGTATACTAATTTTGGATGGTCAAAAGGTGGTCAAGATCAACCAAGAATTAGAAATAAATCATTCCTAGGAAATAGATGGCATGTATTGACTTTAAGGTGCAAGCGGATGCCAACTAATTAAGGTAGTGGATGAATAATTAATCAAATAATGATTAATTATTTTTTCCTAAGTTATGAGTCGATTTAGTATATTCCAACATTGTCTGCCGTAGCAGCTCCAAAATTTGAAAAACAACTGCTATTGCAACTAAAAGGAACTTTCCAACTTAGTGAAAAAACCAATTCTGCATGCATCTCTTTCTAGATTGTGCTTATGTTCTTTTGAACTGAATCTGTATTTCCATCAATGAAAACTAGAATACATCTGTGCCAGTCTATCCAATAATCTCCCAAGAATCTCCCCCTTTGGCATTGACAGCAACCCAATGGAAACCCAAAAATTCTGGATCACCTTCTTCTAATTTATGCATTACATGAACTTCTCCCCCTTTGACATCAATGTCAAAAATACTGTTTACAAAAAAGATCCCCCTATTAAAGTGAGGAGATCAGTTGGAATTGAGTATGACACCCAATTTCTGGCGAATATATTCAAATTGAGTCTTTGATAATGGTTTAGTAAAGATATCAGCAGTCTGTTCTATAGAAGAAATGAAATTCAATTGAACCATTCTGTTTGTGACTTGATCTCTTACAAAATGATACTTGATAGGGATGTTCTTAGTCTTAGAATGTAGGATAGGGTTCTTAGACACACTAATAGCACTTGTGTTGTCACAATGAATGGGAATGGGTTCAGTATATTTCACCTCCAAATCTGCAAGAGGCTGAATCATCCATAGTATCTGTGTACAACAGGTGGCAACAGCAATGTATTCAGCTTCAGTAGTAGACAAGGGTATTGAACCTTTATTTTTAATCATCCATGCTACTAATGAATCACCTAAGAAGAATGCACCTCCACTTGTTCTCTTTCTTTCATCCAAACTATTTTCCCAGTCAGCATCTGAATATGCAATTAACTAAAAATTTTGATTTCTAGGATACCAGAGACCATAAGTCATTATTCCTTTCAGATATTTGAAAATTCTCTTCACAACTACCAAGTGACTTTGTTTAGGAGCATACCGAAATCTTCCAACCATTCCAACAACATTCATAATATTAGGATGAGATGTAGTGATGTACATAAGACTGCATATCATTGACCTATATGGTATTTGATCAACATCAGGTGAAATACCATCTTTTCTAAGCTTGCAGTGAACAATCATAGGGGTACTAATAGGTGAATAATCTTCCATCTGGAATCTCTTCAACATCTCCTTCAGATACTTCTTTTGAGAGATAAATAGACCTTCAGAACTCTGAGTGATTTGAAGACAAAGAAAATATGACATTTCTCCAATCATGGACATTTCAAACTTATATTGCATGGCATTAGAAAACCATTGAATAGAAGAATCATTAGTACACCCAAAAATAATATCATCAACATAAACCATAACAACTAATAAATCACCACCTTCTGATTTGATGTACATATTACTATCAATAGTTCCTTTCTTGAATCCTTTTTCTTGTAAACATTTGTCTAATCTATAGTACCAGGCTCTTGGTGCTTGTTTCAATCCATACAGATCCTTCTTTAGTTTGCAGACATAATCAGGATTTTCTGTTAGTGATAATCCTTCAGGTTGTTCCATATAGACTTCTTCTTCTAAATATCCATTGAGAAATGATGACTTGACATCCATCTGGTAAATTTTGAACTTCTTGTGATAGGCATAAGAAAGAAACATTCTGATAGCTTCCATTCTTGCCACAGGTGCAAAGGTTCCATTAAAAAATTGTCCTTCAATTTGAGCATACCCTTTACAGAACAATCTAGCTTTATTCCTCACAATTTTCTTTTGTTCATTCATTTTATTTTTAAACACCCATTTGGAACCAATCACATTCTTGTCTATTGGTCTAGGAACAAGTTCCCAAGTATTCTTTTTTTCAATCTGATCAAGCTCTTCATTCATGGATTTTATCCAATCTTCATCTTTACTGGCTTCAAAAAAATTCTTGCGTTCTATTATAGATAAAAACGCAATGTGAGATTGTTCTGAATCCTTGAGTAACTTTCTTCTTGTCTGTACACCTTCATTCTTGTTACCAATAATCTGACTTTCAGGATGATTTTTTTTAAATAATTCTTGAAGAGGGTTTCACTGATTGTTGTTGTGAATCTATACCTTCATTATCTGACTCATAGTCTTCCTTTTTTTATTCTTGGACCTGTTCTTCTTCATATTCAGTTGTATCCTCTGTATTTTATTCAACACTACTTATCTGAATGTATTTGACATACATACCTTCATCAATTTTAATGTTAATGTTGTCCACCATTTTATGTAACCTAATATTATAGCATCTGTATCCTTTACTATTTGTAGCATACCCCCAAAGGATACCTTCATCAGCCCTATCATTATATTTTCAAATATGTTCATCATTTTTTATATATATCATTTACTTCCAAATACTTTAAAGTGCTTGATTGAAGTAGGTCTCTGAAACCACAGTTCATAAGGAGTTTCATCACTGTTTGGACTTAAGTGAGATTTTTTAAGAATATGAAAAGATGTGTGAATTGCCTCTACCTAGAATGTTTGAGAAGTATTTATTTCATTCATCATTGACCTTTCCATCTACTGAACTAATCTATTATGTCTCTCAACTACTTCAGTTTGCTGTGGAGTTCCTGGAATTGTATATTCTCTTTTGATTCCATGTTCATCATAGAATTATTTGAAGTCCCTTGAATAGAACTCTTGTCCTCTATCATATCTTACTGATTTTAATCTTTTTCATGTTTGATTCTCAGTCAGAGCCTTAAATACTTTGGATTTTTCAAATGCTTCAGATTTTTCATTCAGAAAAGCAACCCATGTTAGTCTAGAATAATCATCAGTAACAAGCATAAAATAGTTTTCTTTTCTCGTGCCTTCCTTTCTTGATGGTCCACATAAATACACATGCACTAATTGAAGAGGTTTATCTGTTGATGTGAATCTCTTGGATTTAAACTGTGTTCAAGTCAGTTTTCCCATTTGACAGGGTTTACATACATAATCATATGGTTTTTATATCTTTGGAAAATATTTTACTACTCCATTGTTTCTAAGCTTTATTAAATGATCAAAATTCAAATTTCCAAGTCTTCTATTCCATATACAAATCTCATCATACTTGCTTATATGACACTCTTCCTTATCTTCTTTTTGTTTTCTATTCTTATACCTTTGGCAACCAATTGTCCTGAAGATACATATTTTATTTTGCACTCTTTAGAGGTGAAAACAACTTCACATTCTCTGTCACATACCTGATTGAAACTAAATAGATTATGTTTCATTCCATCTACAAATAACACATCTTGAGATTTCCCTTTACTATTCAGGCTTACCAACTGTTTGCCTCTGATTTTCCCTGGAGCATCATTTCCAAAAATTACATATCCTGATTTGTGTTCACTCAGTGACAAAAATTTACTTTTATCTCCAGTCATGTGTTTGGAACACCCACTGTCAATATACCATGGGTCCTTTTGTCTTGAGCAGAAAGCACTAACCCACACTGGTTGTTTTCTTTCTTCTTCCATACTTTTTCCTTTTTAACTGAATAATCTATTCTTGAATACGATTCATAATTTTTTAAATAAAATTATGTGGCCTTGTGTCCAAAATTATGACAAATATAACATTCTGGCATGTTGTACAAAATCTCAAAGAATTGATATTTCTAGCATGAGCTCTTCTTCTAGTTGGAGATGGAATAGAATGATGCTCTTGTTTGCTCATTGACTATTTCAATTTATGTTGTAGCATTTGATTATTTATAAACACTCTCTGTTCTATGTTTCTAAATTTAAAAACACAATTTACAGCTTTATGACCAAAGTCAGAACAACAATAACAGTAACCATTGAAAACGTTTTGGTACCTAAATCTTGGCTATTTTATTGAAGTATATTGCCTTTCCATTTTGTTATTTACCTCTTCTTCATGCTTTCTTGACTGCAGAGCACTATTATCTGTTCCTGTAGCTATATCATCTTTACCACTCATTAGTTTCACTTCACTGTTGTTTTTATTCGCTTCATTTTATTTGAAATTTGCTGACTTTGTGTACTCTAACTGATTGCTACTTGTACCTTCTTCATAACCTAGACCAGTCATGATCAAAGGAGATCTTTACTTACTCAGAATGTTATTTAGTTCTTTTGAAGCTTTAATGCTTGACAAGTTTTGATGATAGAGAGATTGGAATTTCTCCAATTCTTTTCTGAATTTCACAACTTCTTCCTCCAATATTCACATCTCATCTTCTTCTGTGATAATTGTTTGCTTAGAACATTGCTTATTTTCTTTGCTTCTTCTAGTTCTATATTTAACAAGATACAATATGCACTAGGTTCTTTAACATTCTTTTCATACTACATTAGAAATTGTTTTTTTTCTCTTCTTTAGTCTGAGTCTGTCAATTTCTTCCAATGAACTGATAAACTCTCCTTCCATATCAACTATAGCATATTCTTCGTTCATATCACTTCCAAGATATTCACCTTCAAGATCTTCTATGGACATAAGCATAAAATCATTTATTTTATCTTCACAGGATGACTCACTGTTTGTAACTTTTGAGGGATCAACATCATTTGCACACAAAATTTTCTTTTTGTAGTTATTTTTTTTATTGTATCTCTTAAATGTGTATTTGTCTTCATCAACATAATTTTGATTTATTTCCTTATAAGGGCATTTAGATGGAAAGTGTCCTACCTTACCGTAGTTGAAACATTTAAAAGGAAGCTTCCCTATATATTTTCATGATCCAGTTTTCATTCTTCTTACAAATTTTTCTTCAATTTATTCCATTTGAGAATATGCATGTTTGTCTGCTTTAAAAGAAGCTTCTATAATGGTAGGTTTATCTTTACTAATCCTCATTTCATAGGAAGTTAAAGTTCCTAGACGTTGGTCAATGGATAAGGCTCTCAAATCATTCTTTCTTCTATTGCAGAGACTTTTGGATTGAACTTATCAGGTAGAGATATCAAAATCTTTTGAACAAGAGGAGCTTCCCCAATGTTCTCACTGAGACTCTTCATGGAATTCACAAGCTCTTCAACTCTTAAGAAATATTTACTAACAATCTCATCCTCATTCATCTTTAGCTGTTCAAATTTCAGTTTGTAAGTTTGAAGTTTGGCATCTTTTACTTTTTCGTTTCCTTCATAGATACTAATGAGTTTATCCCACATATTTTTTGTAGATTCAAAATGCATTACCTTTACAAATTCAGTTTCTAAAATACCCCTCAGTATAGAATTCATTTCCTTTGCATTAAAACTAAACTCTAGATTATCATCTTTGGAAGCTAGTACAATATGTTTTGTATATCTAGTTTCTACCACTTCCCAAACATCAGCACCAAAGGACATTAGGTATGTTCTCATTCTAACTTTCCAAAAGGAAAAATTTGTTCCATCAAACAGAGGAGCTTTATTGGTTGAACCATCATGACTTTTCATGTTTAAGCTTATCCGATCTTCCTTAGAATAAAGGATCCAACTCTAATACCAATTGTTGAAAGTATTCAATTAAATGAGGGGGGGGTGTGAATCCGTTAATTTATGTGCTTAAAAACTCTTAAACAATTTTAAAACTTTTATCCTTGAAGTCTTATGACAGTCAATATGTTATCAGAAATTCTATATTCATTATTTACTAGGAGAAACTCCATTGCAACAGATTTAATATGTAAAGCAAACAATCATCATTCAATCACACAAAATACATAGAGACACATATTTCATGAGGAAACCCATAAAGGGGAAAACCTCTTCTTCTTAGGATGTCAGGTAAGCTTCAACTTTTGTACATCTTATCTGTCTTTGAGCTCCTACTCAAATGAGGTTAGAACCTCTGAATTATAAGCACCAACTTGTATAGAGAAGCAAATCTAAAAGTTCTTCAACATCCACTGAACCTTGAGGACAACAGTCCTCCCTAGCACCACCCTATAACCCTATTTTTCTATAATTACTTTGAATTAATATAATACTATGATACAAATATAACAGTTCTTACCACTTCATCTCTATTTTTTTCTTCTTCTCTTCTTTCATTATGCTTCTGTCTTTTCACCTTCACTATTTTGTTCTTCTGCTCTGCTTTCATTATGCTTCTAGTTTTTTGTATATATGTTCCTCATTAGTTCTACCTCTGCTAAACATTCTCTATTTCTTTCATTTTTTGGACTTTGGTCTATGCATTCTTAGTCTCTGCTCTTCTTTCTGTCACTTTTTCCATTCATTCTTCTGTAATTACAAAGTTTAGTATCTCCTCTAAATAGCTCACCCTACGTCGTTTGCTTCAGCCCACCTTTATACACGTATGAATCAACTGCTTCAGATTCCCAGCCTTTCGTATCCCTGATCAAGAATCATTTATCATTCTATAACTTCCTGTAACCGTTAGATTATACCCGTAACATTTTTTTTACATTTTCATGATTTACGCCTTTAAGCGCTTCATAAAGTTCCTTTGCCATTCGTCGTAGCAGCCATGAACTTGAGAAGTAAATCACTGTAGTGGCCATGAGAAAATGAAACCACAAGTCGTAGAAAGTCCTCCACCCATCGTTGTGGCTCGAAAGTTGGGAACCATCCACTGTAGCGGCTCAAACATAAGGAACCATCCACCATAGCAATCCATAGCGGCTCAAAAGTAGGGAACTAGTTTTGATATTCAAACAAAAAATCCACCCACTGTTGCAGTAAGAAACCGAAATTCCATCTACCGTTACAGCACAAAATCGAAAATCCATCCTCCATGAAACCAAAACTTCGTCCGCCGTAGCGGCTCAGAACCAAAAAACTGTCCGACATAGTGGCTTGGAACCAAACAATCATCAGCCGTTGCAGCATGAAACCAATCAACCGTTTGTCATAGTGACTCTAAACTTTGAAAAATACCCACTACTGCAACTAAAACGAAATTTACGACTTAGTGAAAAAACCAAGTCTGCATGCATCTCTTTCAAGCTTGTGTTTCTGTCCTTCTGAACTGAATTTGTATTGTCTTTAATGATAACCAGAATACCTCTTTACCAGTCTAGCCAATAATATCCCAACAGAAATTACTGGTTTGAAGAACCAGAATAAAATTTGGAAGACATAGCTGTAAAAAGAGAACAAGAAATAAAGACACTCAAGAACAGATGCAAATATCTGGTATATCAGAATAATAATTTGACAAAGCAAGTGACAGGATAGTTAGGCTTACACGGAGCTAATCATATCATCTAGGATGTGCTTATAGAAGAGGAATCTAAGCTCAGGCCTTATTTAGATTATAATTTGGACTAAGAGATTGTTATGCAAGAAACTAGACAAAGTGTCACGGTAGTGAGAAGTTTTAAATAAAAAAACCCATAGAAATTGCTCAGAATGTGATCAGTTTTTTAAACAGTCTACCAGAGGAGGAAATAAGGAAGGAATATATCAGATATAGGATTGTCACTATCACATGGGAAATAAAAGTGGTGAGAAAAGATAAACATTTGGATATAGTTCAGGCGAAAGTTGATGTTATGAACCACCAGATTAAGGAATTCACCGAACTATTTAGTCCATTGTTCAAAATAGGACTTCCTTTCTTTTGGGAAGAGAAAGGAGGGATGTGGTATCAAAAGGATTATAATGATAGGTTGATTAGTTGTAGATTAGATCACAGGAATTTTGAACACCTGCAACAATCCTTATCTGGAAGAATAGTGGTTAAAAAATTGGCTGGATATTTTGAGATGTTGTTCGATTTCCAAGTCATGTCTGCTAAATTGCCATATTTTTCTTATATAGAGAATGCAGAGCTCAAATTTTTGGTGAAGGAGATGGTCGAATTAGATTTTCCAACTATTGACCAATGGAGGACAATTCAACAATTTGGAAAAAATAAATACAAGTTGCACCAATGACGATTTTGAAACCAACTGGAAAGAAGAAATCATTTTGTAATTTGTTTTGAGAAATTATTTAGTTAAGGAGTTTAGTTTATTTCAAAAAGATAGTTAGAAGCAAATAAATGTGCTTAACACATGTACATGAAGTTGGGCCTATTTTTAGAATTAGTTATCTTAGATCATGAAGCAATGTTATGTATTTAAACAATATTTTGAGATGGAAAAAGGGTTGGAACCCGTGATATTTTGTGTTATGTATTTTGAGATCCACCATTACTAAAATTATAGAGCCAAATGCTGGCCTTTTCCTTCAAAAATTCATATGTATTTCGTAGTTACGGTATGTTACTTCCTTTCCTATGTGCATGTATTTCTTGTTAAACTTGCCATTATGTGTTCTTTCATATATGGAATGAGTGTGTAATAGTTTCATAATTCATATTGTTATTATCTAGCTATTGTTCCATATATTCACCAATATTTCTTACTAAAGTTAATGCAAAATTCATCGTTTTGTTGCTCTATATTGGTGGATTGTCCTTGTTTCTTCTTTATCACCAAACAAACTGCTTTTTTACAGTGACATAGTATTATATTTCCTTCGTACAGTTTTCCCATGCAAACAATTATGTGATTCATAAAAATATTTTTGACTTCATATCCCAATGAATACTTTCCTTGTTTCAACCACAAACACAATCTGATTTTTGATTTTATTTATACATTTGGCCTCGTTAAAAAAAATCAATGAGATATCCCTCTCTAGGAAGAAAGAAGGCAGATTTCTTTCTTAAAGTGGTCATGTTGTTACCTTGGGATTTACCTTCCACAACCTAGGTACATCTCGATTGTTAACAAATTGGCGCCAGTTTTGGGGAACGAAAGTGCAAATTAGCCTTGGGAGAGATGACAAAGATTGCAAGATTCAAGAAGAAAGGATTTATGTGGGAAAACATATATTTCTACATTTGAAAAAGGTTGTACATTTTCCTTGGAAAATCCACATTCATTCTAAGCAATATTTCGGAAGGCATCCTAACTTTGAGGAGGTCACATACAAAAGGTAACCCTAATACTGAAATATTACAAAGTGTGGAAAACCTAGAAAGATTGTTTAGAGGTAGGGGAAAAGAAAAAATAAATATTTCTCAATTTGGTGCATCATCTTCTCAAGAATTCCATAGCATTCAGGATTCTGGGTGGAAAACAATTTTTGAAAGGTCCTTGTTGAAATCAAAATATGAATCTGATTTGAAGGAAACTTAAATTAATACCAATAGACTAGAATCATGTTTGCTTGATTCTCTTTGGCAAAACCTTCAAAACTCTGTGAAAACTAAAGAAAAATCTCTTGTTGGTCAAAACTTTCAGCCTGATTATATCCCACCAACTGTTCAAACTCCTCCAGCCTTTCAAGATCCTCCTTTTGTTCCAAATCCACCTAGACAAATGGCGGCTAGGTTTGCTCATTTGGCCTTACTTGTTGTATTACATGACCTTCCCCAAAATTATGCCCAAAGAATTTCCTTGTATGATGGAGATGGTAATTTCACAGCAAGATAGCATGTTGATAGATTTCATGATTTTATTGACTTAGAGGAGGTTGATGATGATGATGTTAATATGAGGTTGTTTGCACAAAGTTTATATAGAGAGACAAATAAATGGTTTAGGGATTTAGCTGCTAGATCCATTGCCAGATTTGAAGCTTTCCAAGCTTCATTCTTAGAAAGATGGGATGATAAGAGAATTCCTTTATAGGTTCTTTCTCAATATAATAATATCAAGAAAGGAGGTTTTGAATCCATCCATGAGATTTGTAGTCAATTTATGAGGGTGTATAACTCTATTCTTGCTGATATCAAACCCCTTGTAGGCGCTTCCAAACTCCATTATGTTGATGCCTTTGACAGTGACTTTGCATTATTATTGAGAGAGAGAAAATTAGAAAAGTCTTCATGTTATGTTTAAAGATGAATTAGAACTGGAGGCTAATATGATGGAAAGTAAAAAGATAAAGCAGAAAGTAGAAATAGATAAAATGAAAGCTAGAGAAAAAAATGTGTCTTCTACTTCTGCTGCCTCCACTCCTAATGATGCTAAATTTGAAATGATGATGAAGGCAATGGATAGATTGATAAATAAGCTGACTGTAGATAATAGACCCTTGAATAGAGAACATAATGAACCTCAAATCATAAATCCAAACTTCATAAGACCAAATCCTCCTCCACTTCCACAAAATAGACAGAGAGATATGAGAAATCTTAGAAATCCAGATGATCAGCAAATATGACCACCTTTTCCTGATAATTATGTTGCAGATGAAGAAGAGGTTGATCCTATTGAAGATCAAATTCACCATTTTGGTGACTTGGATTCTAAAATATACCTCACAGAGGAATATCATAATATGTTTTCAGGAGGATGACGATAATGATTTGGAGGAGAAATTAGAGTAGTATCAAAGAGGATATTTAGATGCTATAGATGATGTCTAGAGAAAGATTAAATTGAGAAATAGAGATGTTACTGTAAATAAAGGAAGGTTCAATCCAAATCATCCTTCCAGTAGTCAACATAATACAAAAAAGAAAAATGAAAAACAAAAAGAGCCCATTGTGTATAAAAAAATCTGAAAATAAAATAGAAAAAAACAAAAGTAGTGAAACAACCAGCACTAGTGGATGTGGAAAAACTTGCTTCAACTTTTATTTTGCAAACATAACTGAAAATTTCCATTCCTTTCAATGAATTGTTGAGAAACAGGGAATATAGAAATATAATAACAGATATTGTCAGGAGTCAGGGAGAATTTCAACCAGATATCCTAGAGGTGACAGATGATGCTCCTACCATTGTATTTGGGTAAAAAAGTTAAAATATGGATGATCATGAGGCCCCTCCCTTTTACTTAAGTTTAAATGTACATGACATGATTGTGCACAATGCTATGTTAGATTCTGGTGCATCTCATAATTTAATGTCTAAGGGGGTAGTAGAAAGTTTGGGACCAGAAGTTACTAGACCATATAAATATTTATATTCATTTGATTCTAGGAAGGTGAAGTGTCTTGGATAGATCAAGGATATGGTGGTGAATTTGTCAAAAATTCCATCTAAGACTGTGGTAATGGATGTTGTTGTAGTAGAAATTCCTCCTAAATTTGGTGTATTGTTGTCAATATATTGGACTTCTAAATTGAAAGGAAGTTTACAAATGGATATGTCTTATGATACTATTCCTGTGGTTGGTGGGAACAAAAGGTTGTACAACGAGAAGAGATAAGCTTTTGTAGTTAGCGGTCAAGAAAATCCATATAATCATTACATACATGCCGTGGATATTGATTTAGGATCTTCCATTTTCTTTAATGCTGGTCCTCCTTGTGATCCTGAAATTCCTGTACCAATTGAAGTTAAGGAAGATGAAGAGTTTGCAAAAAGGTAAGAAGCTTTGGAACAAAAACAGAAATAAGAAGGACTTTGGACAATGTATCTTGATGGGTCTGTGGCCAAAATTGGTGTTGGTGCTGGTGTATATATTGTTTCTCCTAACAGGGATTTTAAGTCTCTATCATATAAATTAAATTTTGAGTGTATCAATAATGTGGCAGAGTGTGAAGCTTGATTACTAGGATTGAATGCTTTAAAGGATATGGGAGCAAAAATGGTACAAGTTTTGGGATATTCATAGCTTGTAATAAACCAGGTGAATGACATTTATTAGACCAAAAATACTAGGATGAGAAATTATAGGAATGGAGTATGGGATATGTTTGGTAACTATTTTACAGAGCACAAAATCATAGTGATTCCCAAATATGAAAACAAGGTAGGTGACTCTTTGGCTATTAATGCTGGTAAGTTTAAAACTCCTATTGATTCCCAGAGAAAGTATAAAGTTGATATTGTAAATAGATCCTCCATATTAGAAAATTCCAAATATTGGAAAGTATTTGAGGATGATATGCAAATAAAAATATTTTTAGAGTTGTCTGGTGGATTTGTAAATACTCAGATTGATAATTAAAATGATAATTTTGAGAACTTCCAAGATGATGAAGAGAATGAAGGTGAACAAGTTGGAATTTTTTTTTGAAAAGAACATTAGGGGGGAAGGATGTAATCCAATTGAAAAGCAGTTTTATTCGAAGAGGCATGATTCCCTTAGAGAAACGTTTTGACCAAAATGATGTTGCAAAAGATCCAAATGTGAAACATGTTGATAATGTTGTCGAAGACAAAAATATAGGGATTGAAGAAACTCCACGGATTGTAAAATTGTCAAAGAATTTTCCTGTTAAAGAAAAAGAAGAATATATCAACCTGATGAAAAAGTATACTGATGCGTTTTCCTAGAGTTATGAAGATCTCATGGAGTATGATACTTCTATCATACAACATAGCATTTTGATTAAACCCGACGAGAAACGTTTCAGACAAAAATTGACAATAATAAATCCGATGTTGCTGCCTGTTATTGAGAAAGAAATTAAAAAATTGTTCAAAGCTAAGATTAACATGACTCTGATAATTTGTAAATGGGTTTCTACTTTTGGTTCCTATCAGAAAGAAGAACAAAGAAATCAGGCTTTGCTTAGATTTCATAAATATTAACAAAGTCTCATTGAAGGACAACTACCCATTTTCGAAGATGGATCACATTCTGCAAAAAGTGGTGGGATCTGAAAGGATTTCTACTATGGATGGTTTCTAAGGCTATTACCATATTAAAGTGCTTCCTAAATACCAAGAAAATATTGCATTTACCACACCATGGGGTACATACATGTATGGAAAAATTCCTTTTGGTTTGATGAATGCAGGGGCTACTTTCCAGTGCTCTATGTACATTGCTTTTGCAGAGGAAAAAGACAAGTTTGTGGTAGTTTATATGGATGATATCACTATGTGTTCTAGATATGAAAAGGAACATATCAAGCATATGGAGAAAGTTTTTCTGAAGTGCATGTAAATATGGCATATCATTAAATCCCAGAAAATCTAATTTTGCATTGGAGGAAGGAAAATTGCTAGGGCATATAATTTCAAAGGATGGTATAAAGATAGATCGAGAAAGAGTCAGTGCAATCCTAAAGGTTGATGAGCCAAGGAGTAAAAAGGAAGTACAACCATTCATTGGTCAGGTAAAATTTTTGAGGAGGTTCATTCCAAGTTTTTCTGAGATATTGAGGAATATTACTAATATGTTGAAAAAGGAAAATGAGACAAAGTGGTCAGTAGATGAAAGAAAGTATTTCAGAGATATTAAACAAGCCATTACATAAGCTCTAGTTTTGGTAAGTCCATATTTTAGTAAGGATTTATTAATCTTTTCTTATGCCTCAAAATATACTATTGTTGGAGTTTTGTTACAGAAGAACAATCAAAATGTTGAACAACACATAGCTTTCTTCAGAAAGGTATTAAGGGATGGAGAATTAAAATATGATATCATGGAAAAGCAGGCATATGCTCTAGTTAAATTCTTGAAATATTTTAGAATGTATATTTTTCACTCACATATTATTGCCTATGTTCCAAGTAATGTGGTGAAGGGTATTCTCACATAGCCAGATTGAGAAGGGAAAAGAGCAAAATGGATTGCCATGTTGCTGGAGTATGAAATTGAAATCAAGCCTACCAAGTTGATTAAAGGAAAGGGGCTCCCAAAAATGATGACTTAATCTAATTGTGAATCCTTACAGCTCAATTTTTTGACTAGTCGCTCAAATCAGTTGGATACAGGGGTGCAGGTAATGCCTGATTTTTCTATATCTCCTTGGTACTTTGATATTGTATATGTTCTATAGAAATTACAAGCTCCTACAGGCTTAAGAAAAGAAAGGGAAAGATCTGTGAAGTTTAGAGCTTCTAATTTTTGTATCTTAAATCAATATCTCTAATGGAAAGATCCTAGTGGATTGATACTAAATTTAGTTTTTGGAGAATGAAGCCCAACAGACTATGAAAGAGTTTTATAAGGGAGATTATGGGGGAACCATTCATGGAAAGTGATAGCAAATTTTTTTTTGAGAGCTGGTTCTTACTGGCCCTCATTATTTTCTAATGTTTATAAAGAAACCACTACATGCCATTAGTGCCATATTTTTAATGGTAAGAGGAAACTTGTTCCACTTACTCTTAAACTAATATCTATGGAAGAACCTTTTCAGTAGTGGGGGTCAGTTTTCATTGGAGAAATTAATCCAAATTCCTCAAGGAAGCATAGATGGATTTTGGCAGCAAATGTTTCAACAAGTTGATTGAAGCAATACCTACCAGGAGGGCTACAAATGTAGTGATTATGGATTTTCTTGAAGAAAATATTTTGGTTAGATTTGGTTGTCCCAAAAGGATTGTGATAAACAATGCAACTGATTTTAAATCTAAAAATATGATAAGTTTTTGTCACAAGTTACATATTAGTATTAATTATTCTACTTCTGATTATCCATAGGGAAACAAACTAGCAGAATCTTCAAACAAAATACTAGCGAGAATTATTAAGAAGTTGTTGGAATATAACAAAAGAGATCGACAAAGCTGAAATATGCTTTGTGGGATGATAGAATCAACACAAAAGGGGAAATTGAAATTCCACCATTCCAATTAGTATATGGTGCTAAGGTGTTTTTTCCAGCATTGTTTTGAGTGCCAGTTATGAAATTATTGTAGGAACAACAAGATGACCCAAATCATATGCAAATAAAAATAAATCAAATCATAGAATTGAATGAGTTAAGGCACAAAGCCTATGATAGAGTGCAAGTACATCAAGAAAAAATGAAGAACACTATTGATAGGAAGGTCAAGGAAGAACAATTCCAGATTGATGATTTTGTTTTCAAGTGGAATGTGCCTAGGGAATATATACATGGGAAGTTTGATCACATGTGGGTAGGTATTTATATCATTGCAGCTTACAAAGTTGAGAATTCATTTATTCTACAGCACCAGGATGGGTCTCACCTGGAAGGAGGTCCAGTCAATGGAATGTTTCTCAACATTACTTATCCTGAGGGGAGGAGGTAATTTTTTGTATTTTCGGAGAAGTACCTAAGATCTAGAGGGGTATCCATGTTTTTATATTTCTCTATTTTATCTTTACTTACAGAAAAAATAGAAAGACAAATAGAAAGTGTGAAAATTGGGAGTGGCCCAATGGATTTGGAACTAGTCTATGGGGTTCTTTGCTACCTCATAGGGAGGACATCATCCCCAATTGGAGCCAACTGTTAGCACTATTTTTGAGATAAGTAGGTGGTGGGGGTTAGATCAGTGAAAGGAAGAATAAGGTATGAAAAATTTCTTATGATGTGACCTTGAAGGATGTTAATGAAGTTCTACAGGTGTTTTGAAGGGCAATTTCTAAATTGGAAATACAAAACAAGTGAAAAATTCCAGTTTTCAACTTTGTAAATGAATGTGAATGAAGAAAATATGTTCCAATATGTATGGTGACAAGAAATGAAAGGCCTAAATGAACAAGCTTAATATTTTGGTATGAGCAGGAACATATTAACTTGCATACCTATTTTTCCATTGGATGAAGAAGTGTAAATAGATTTACGGTTCTGAAGAATTTCACTGTTTTAACATGCAGGGAGAAATAAATTTCTTTAACCAATGAAACGACATAGGAGCTTTGTATTTCAATGATGTAGATATAAGAATGAATCATATCAATGGTGGAAATTCATTGCGCTGATCTAACTTGCATGAAGAAAATAACTTTCCATATCTAGGGAATCTCTTAAAGATCTGCATGTTTCAGTGGCCAGGATTGAGGATGAGGTAAAATCAAAGGAAGAGGTGAATTCCACTGATCTAACATGCTCGCAAAAATTAAATTTTCCAATTTGCGGAATTGCTTAAAGGTCGAGATGTTTTGACGGAGGAGATCTAATCGAGAATGGATCTATGGTGGAGAGTGATTCTGTTGATTCAACATGTGCAGATTAATGAAAAATTGAAATCCGCGGAATGTGGTAGGCCCTTAAAATATGAACGACATATATTTAAAGTGGTTTTTGATCAAGGGATGGAGATAATTCCGCAAGATGAACTAGCATAGAGAAAGTTGGAAGGAAAATTTGTGGAATTGGGTATAGGCCGCATCTTTCAATGGATGAGATGAAAGATTGATCTAAATCAATGATTGAGATTGATTCTGCCAATTGAAAGTGCATGAAGGAATGAATTCCTTGATTCAATGGAATATAGTAGCGGTCACACTTTTCAATGGTCCAGAGGAAGATGTGGTTTAGATTAGCAGTTGACAATGATTCTGCTAATCCAAGGTGCAAGGAAAAACAATTTTTGTGAGGATGTGGAAAGTGCAAATGGACAGTTTGGATTCAGGGAAGTTTTATATCAACGATGGAGATTTGTTTTGAAATTTAAATTTGCAGGAAAAATAAAGAAGGGTGAAATAGTGGGAATAAAACAATATGATTAACGAACGACCAAGATCAAGGGCTCATATTGAAGGATACTAAATCTATGGGTGGAATTTTGGTTGAAGAAGATTAGTCGATATGAAGAATAAAATAATATAAGGACGAGCACATGGATTCAAATAATTTGGTTTTTCTGAAGCATTGGAAAATGAGATCTCAGACTATGCACAAAGCATCAACATGGACAAAATTTTGGACCATTTGTTAGCTGAGTAGGTAGGATTTACTCTATGATTGAACTAGTTTCTAAAATGGATGAGGTTGAATATTTAGAGGTCCAGAATCTTGAAAATTAACAAATTGGATAATTTTTCGAAGACAAGGATTCGTAAATTGTTTACACTATTTTTCTGAATGATACCATAGAAACAACCAAAACAAGTTGAAAATCCTTAATGATTAGGGAATTGATACTCATGGTGTATTCAATTCATATTTCTTTTATTTTTCTGTAGACCAAACCCCAATTTGTATGGAGTTTGTTGATTGGTGTGCCAATAATTATTCCCCTTCTAAGGGGGTAATTATGGATGCATCTAGGTCTAAAATATTATGTCCAGTGAGTCCTCTTGTCATCCAAAATACTCTTTCTGTCCCCACTGATTTCATGTAAGTGTCTAAAGAGTATAAAGAAGAAAACCTAGTTCAATTTTTCTGAGAGTCTATAATTGAGTAGAAAGACACCTTCCTGAAAACTTGTTCAAAACCTTGTAGTAAATTTTTAAACCATCATTTTATCATTGATTAACATGTTTAATGAAGAAACCTAGTCTCTTTTAACCTTGGAAAGTCAATTATTAGGGTTGCATACAAATAAATAGATCATAGAACCATTATTGAGCTTAGTGTTTACCCTTAGTACTGGTAAGGTAGAGTCTGAACAATTGAGTCAGTGAATGCAGACATCATGCCTTAAGTTTGATGAGTTTTTATTTGAGAACATTCATTCTCAGTTAGTAAACTTACACATGACGAGATATTTCAGATTTCAATATTTTCTAATGAAGATTTTTTTAGCATTCAATGAATACAATTTACAACTACCAGAGATGGTGATAATAGATTAAATGAGCAGGGATTATTGTAAATTTATGATTTTTCTCATGGAAGAAGTATACAATGTTTTATTTCAAATGAGTTTTCACAGAGTATTAACAGAGATGAAAGAAATGCTATAGTTTTCTCCTAAAAGAAGAATAGGGGATTATCTCCTATCTGAATATAGTGCAGTGATTAGGTTATATAGGGTTTTTTGTCAACCCTATATCCTACCAGAATTTTTGACATTGAATATGAGTGTTTCTTAAATTTTAGGAAAAAATATGAGATTAAATTTCCATGGATAGTAGGACCTTTTGTCATTAAGAGCAAATACGCTCTTCCAGAAATTGAAATCCTGCTCAGAGAAATGGGATTTTCAGTTGAAGCTTCTATTAATTATGATCCTCAGCATTAGAGGAAATTTCAACTCAAAATGGGCCTCCTAAAAAAAATTAATAAATTAATAGTTAAAATAATAAAATAATATTTATTAATTTTGGAGAAAGAAAAGAAAAAACTAGTTTTTTGTTTGTATTTTTGACATATCTCCCTGTGTTTTTACTCAAATTTCGATTAGGAGAGCTCAATGGATGTGGAATTAAATTCCACATCCAACAAGTACCCACTTGGCATACTTTTTAAAGACCCCGCTACCCCAAAAAAAAGAAATACCTGAAAAAACGTGATGAGGACATCACCATCACATTTTTTCAGGTATTTCTTGTTTTTGGGGTAGTGAGGTCTGCAAAAGTATGCTGAGTGGGTACTCATTGGATGCAGAATTTAATTTCACATCCAACGAGCTCTCTCGATCGAAATTTGAGTAAAAACACGGGGAGATATGTCGAAAATACAAACAAAAAAAGTAGTTTTTTTAATGATACTTATCCCCAAATATATATTAAAAACGTGTTTAAGACCTATATGGTATTTCAAATTTAAAGCAATTTCATTGGCTAACACATGATGGCATGGAATTTGAGTTAGTTAAAAGGCCCATTTTGAGTTGAAATTTCCTCTAATGCATGTTATCTAAATGCGATAAAGGCCAATAAAAATTAACCATTTGAACATTCTGAGGTGACAGGACTTTCTGAAGTAGTGAACTAGATGGATTATCTTAAGGATATAAAAAATTGTAGAAATATGTAAAAATATTCACTTTCATCTACACCAGGAAATAGTTCTCCTCATCCAGATATTTCTAGTGTAATTGCAGCAGTTTTTCATGTTACACCATTGGCTAGTTTTTTTCTAAAAAAACGAATAAGAGGGACTTCTCAGACACCATGGATACTGAAGAAGAAGTACTTCCAGGACACCCAAAAATCAAAAGATTGAAGAGGCAAGGAAACTTTTATAGGTTACAAAGGATAGTATTAAAGGTAAAAAGAAGCAGATGAAGTTCAAAGGCCCAACCTTTGAAATCCAGGAACATACATTTGATAAAACTCTTGAAGGAGCTACATATAGATACAAGTCCAATAATGAATTGCTAGACAGATATAAATATGTGAGGGGAAAATATTCTGATGAAACAATGAAATAATATGATGAAGTGAGAAAATTATCCAGTCAGGACACATCCCTAGTGATTGTTAGGGATCATGCTTAAATACATTGAATTGGGCAGTGACTACAGGAACCAAAGTTGCTGAAATGAGGATGAACTTAAAGAATATCCTTGATACTGATATTATACATCTACATAGAGAGACAGGTGATATTATTTATACTGATTTGTTTAAAGAAACATTGCAGGTTTCAAAATTACAATCAAGTAAGAAAAGAGTTTAAGAGTTACTCAAAAAGGAGAAGGTGGAGAAAAAATCCCAGCAGACACAAATTAAGAAGTTACAAATGGAATTATTGGTGGATGATAGTTAAGATGACAAGGGATATGTTGCATAGAAGTTGTTAAGTGAAAAATAAAATGCTATTCAATTGTTGAAAAAGATGCTGAAAATTCCATCTACTCAGCTTATACAAAATTCTGAGCTGACAAAGTTTGAGAAAGAAAAGGAAGCTTTGACTACTGAATTGATTGATTGTAAATCAAGTTTGCTAAAGTTTGAGAAAAAAGAGAAGAAATGGGAAAATAATGCAAGTCTTTGTGCTGAAAATGAAAAAGATTTAAAAACAAAACATATAGGGTTGGAGAAGGAACTACAAGAAACAAATAAAGAACATGAAATACATATTATTTCACCGTCTGTACAATCTGGTGGAGATTCCATTTCTCAAGTTATGTCTTAGGTAAGTCTTAAAGATATGGAAATCGCTATTTTGAAGAATCAGAATAAAAATTTCAAAGACATAGTTGTAAAGAGAGAACAAGAAAGAAAGACACTGGAGAACAGATGCAAAGAGCTGGTAGATCATAATAATAAATTGACAAAGCAAGTGACATGCCAGTTAGCCTTACAGGGAGATAAGAATATCATCTGGGATGTGCTTATAGAAGAAGCAGCCAAGCTTGACCCTTATTTAGATTATATTTTGTACCAAGATATTGTTATGTAAACATCTGGACAAAGTGGCATGGTAGTGAGACAAGTTTTAAATAAAAAACCGATAGAAACTGCTCAAAATGCAATCCGTTTTTTAAACAGTTTGATAAAGGAGGAAGTAAGGAAGGAAAAAATCAAAGACATGATCATCACTATCATGTGGGAAAGAAAACCAGCAAGAAAATATCAACATTTGGATACATTTCAGGTGAACGTTGATGTTATGAACCACTGGATTAAGGAATTCATCAAACTGTTTAGTCCATTGTTCAAAATAGGACTTCCTTTCTTTTGGGAAGAGAAAGGAGGGATGCAGTCTCAAAAAGATTATAATGATAGGTTGATTAGTTTCAGATTAGATCACAAGAAGTTTGAAGACATGCAACAATCCTTGTCTAGAAGAACAATGGTTGACAAATTGGCTGGAGATTTTGATATGTTTGATTTCAAAGCCACGTGTGCTAAATTGCAAGATTTTTCTTATATAGAGAATGTGGAGCTCATAGTGTTGGAAAAGGAGATGGTTAATTTGGATTTTCCAACTGTTGACCAATGGAGGACAATTCAACAATTTGGAAAAAATAAATACAAGTTTCACCATTGAAGATTTTGAAGACAGTTAGAAAGAAAAAATCATTTTGTAATTCGTTTAGAGAAATTAGTTAGTTAAGGAGTTTAGTTTATTTCAAAAAAATAGTTGGAAGAAAATAAATGTTCTCTACACATGTATAGGAAGTTGTGCCTATTTTTAGAATCAGTTATTTTATATCATGAAGCAATGTTATGTATTTAAACAACATTTTTGAGATGAAAAGATGGTTGTAACATGTGAGATTTTTTGTTCCATGTTTTGAGATCCACCATTAATAAGATTATAGAGTCGAATGCTGGCCTTTTGCTGCAAAGATTCATGTGTATTTTGTAGTTACAGTCTTTGACTTGCTTTCCTATGTCCATGTCTTTCTTGTTAAACTTGCCATTATGTGTTCTTTCATATCTGGAATGAGTGTGTAATAGTTTCAGAATTCATATTGTTATCCTCTCGCTATTGTTTTATATATTCACTATTATTTCTTACTAAAGTTAATGAATAATTCATCTTTTTGGTACTCTGTATTGATGGACTGTCCTTGTTTATTCTTTATCACCAGACAAACTGCTTTTTTACTATGACCAAGTATTAGCTTTCCTTTGTAGAATTTTCCCATGCAAACAGTTCTGTGATTCATAAAAATATATGTGACTCCATATCCCAATGAATACTTTCCTTGTTTCAACCACACACACAATCTAAATTTTTATTTTATTTATGCATCTGGCCTCGTTAAAAAAAGTCAGTGAGAGATCCCCCTCTGAGAAGAAAGAAGCCAACTTACTTTCTTAAAGTGGTTTTGTTGTTACCTTGGGATTTACATTCCACAACTTGGGTACATTATAAGTGTTAACACCTATCGACACCTTGTAATGTGGACATGTCACACTCCACTATCCACCAAGTCACTATTGTTACACCAAAATCTTGCACTCTTGATCCATGTGTTATCCCTATGCCTAATCCCTAAGTTTCTCCCTTAGATTCCTCCTCCTAATCCTCAACCTATTCTATCCCTTTAGCCTTATAAATTAAACCTTCTCTCCATTTGGAAGAGAGGAATGTCTATGGTACTTTTATGCTGGAGGAATTTCTAGGTGGCTTACTATCTTGGTTTGGAGGCTTTGGCTTAGATTGTTGGATGGAATATTGCAGTGTTAAGGCTAGGTTGTGATGTTCCTTCTCATTGTAATTCTATGTATCTCCTTGATTACATTAATACAAATCTATTTCCATAAACGTTGTTGTGTTAATAATGTTTATAAATTTATTCCTTAATTGTTAGCTTAAATCAATTATATGTTTGGATATAGATATGTTGTTTGCTTGTTTCCACATGCTTTACAAGGTTTTGTAGCTGCAGGTATGAATATTCTGGAGCTTGGATCAACAAAGAGAGAAGAGGATCTGCATATTTCAGGTAGGTGATCTATCCGTTACTTTGCATTTCCATTTTATCTAGGAAATTAGATTGTATTATGTATTTGATTTGTTCTATATCCACTTGGACTAAGGAGTTCTAGCTTGATTCCGATTGAGTATATTTATCCGATAACAAATTTGGCGACTCCACTGGGGATCATACATAGATCTGATTTCTTTTGATTTTGATTTCATATCTGTTTATCAATCATTTTTCCAGCCTCTAGAGACCTTCCCTCCTTTATATTTTTTCTTTTAAGAGTGTCTTGCATCCTCTTGATACTCTTTGGATCACTATCAAATCTTCTGCCCTTCTTCCATAGGAAATCCATATTTGAATCTGTTTGTTTCTCCACTAGTGCATGTACGTTGTGTGGACAGAGCATCATTGATATAATTTTTTAATGTCGGAAGTGTTGGATAATAGGTGCTCTTTTCCTTAGGAGAGAGAGTGCCGCGGTGCTTCTGTTCAGCCTTGTAGGTGCGCCGACCCATAGGCGCTCTTTTGAAGTGTTGTATGCACGTCGGTCCTCTCATAAGCGCTCTTTTCCTTAGGAAACAAAGTGTCGCAGTGATTCTATGTAGCCTTGTAGGTGTTCCTGTTATAGAGGATTTGACCACTCTAGGTGAATCACACTTTGTATGGCCTTCCCCTGTCCTGCTGCAGACTCTTTAGACCCCATGGACCATATTTTATCCTTTGATGTTTCCTTGATCATCCCTAAAACTATATAAAAAATGATATACGCGGTTTGACTCCTATAACTGCATACATCGGGATGTGTGCATAGTCCAAATCCTTTTGGAGTTTTCCTTGACATGGATCCGACTCATTTGAATCGTGGCCTTCCATATGCCTTGAGATCGCTCGGATTCGACCCTTCATTATCCCTTGTGAAGCTATATAAGGAACCCCTTGGTACATTGAAGGCATATAGATAGATTGAAAGCAACAAAACTATAGTCCATTGTTGCCGGAATTTATGCTTGAGTCTGCATCCCTTTGTCCCTTTGGAGCACTTTTGTGTTCTTCCCAAGCTTTCCTTGTGCTAGTAAGCTTGCTATCGTGAGATGGAGGATTAAGGTGGTGGAGGCCCAAGTGGGGGATTCAGTTTCTCCGGTTCGTAGACATGCCGTCAGAGGTTGTATCTATCTTGTAATCTCTGATTTATATTAATAAGAACTATCTTTTCCTGTCCAATGATGTGTATTTGATTGAATATTGTATCCATTGGAATATGTCAAATGATTTTACATTATGGATTATATATGCTAGAATATATCTAACACCATGATATATAGTATTCTTGTATTGTTTACTTGTTGTTGAGGAAGTATTATATCAATTCAAGATGAAGATTGGAAAGCTCAACGGGGATCTACTTCAACCGTCCGGAATAAGGTATGAGGTCTGATACTTTAGTGTTAGACATTTTATTTCTATTGCATATTGGGAAAGATTGCTTTCTGGAGTCATAGCTATCTGTTGTGGTACCCCAAGCCATAGGAATTTCTCTCCGTAACAGAATTGGCGACTCCGCTGGGGATGTTCCTTGTTTTTATTTGGGGTTTACAGGCACAATGGGCTTGATATTATTGACTTGCTCTTTGTTTCTCCCTGTTTCTGTGTCGCATTTTATAGTATGTTTGTCCATTGACACTCCCCTTTATTGGTTTGGCCTTGACCTGCTTTTTACCACTGCCTTCTCTATATACGATTATTTTTGGACAGAAGTTGCGTACATACGCGAGTTTTTGGCTAAAAGTCGCATACATACGCAGCTGTTTTTTATACAGTCGCGTACATCCTCCCTTTTGGTGAGTTTGATGTTGTGGGAAGTTGTTGGGTGGGTTGTGAGTGTGGTTGGGTCTTCCTTGGGTCTGATGTTGTCTGTTGGATGTTTCTTTGGTGACCAGAGACCACTCTTTCATTGATTTTTCTTTGAAAGTAGTTTTAGTCATTTATCCTTTTTGTTTTGCCATTAGTGCATTACTCTTTTTGTCTTGATGTCTTGCTAGCCTTGTCTTTTATACTTGCTGTAGAGACTGAGAGTTTTATATGACTTTTATTGCATTTTTCATTCTTTTATATTGAAAAATACAAAGTAGTTGCACTCTTAGTTGCATCTTAGATATGGATGTGAGGAGGTACTTGCATTGGATTGCTTGGATGAGAGTTGTGTTTAGGCTTTCATATAGGAAGGATTGCATTGGCATTCAGAAAGGAATATATATTTATGCATCTCGTGTAGTGGCATACCCTATTTTTCATTTGACAAAGATTTCACTTAGCATTGTTTGTTATGGTGTGCATATTTACTTCACTGCTGAGTCATAACATCACTAGTGGCACGGCCATTTCCCTTTGAATAATTACAGCCAATTAAAATCAACGCTAATTAAAATGAATTACACTCTTTTCTTTTCTAGGGTGCACCAACAAGCTTAGGTTTTAGGATCTTGGAATAGTTCATTGTAAGTCAATTCTCCAAGATCACTAAACAACAACATCTAGGTGTTTGTCTATGGAGTGTGTGAAATCCTTGGTATAACCATTGTTCTCAGGATCCTCCTGTCAAACGGGAGTTAAGCACGAGGCATTGTGAGCGGTTATTGATTGGGATGACCCCTAGTCATAACTGAGTAGCACCGGAGATATTTCCAGGATTGTATTCGTATCTGGGGGCTCTTTCGAGAGTTTTAGGGTTTGCTACCCTGCCCATACGGTCAATCCCGCCTGCGAATGTCCACCTAAGCATTGATTATATTGAGGTGACCTTAGTTTCCTTACCTAGGTTATCGAGGGGGTACTCTATAGGGGTTATTCTGCAGGTGTCCTAGCCAGGTAGAGGTCAGACAGCACAGTTGCTTTATGCATTGAAGTTGAGGGCCACTATAATTGGTTACGTAACTCCGCCTGCAGTGTATGGGAGTTTCGAGCCTCTCCTAGGCGAGACATACCTGCTGCATTTGGGAGATCACATATCCTCCCCTTGGTTTGCTTGTGTTTTGGCTGTAGATTTTCTTAGGAGTGTGCTCTTTGTACGCTAGTTGGCCTTTGGGATTTTGGTTACTTGAGTATATTTATGCTCTCTTGATTTTGGGTCCTTTTATTTTCGACATGCCTGGTATCCTATCACCCATCTTGGTTCTAGTATGGACCCTGGTGTTAGACTTGGGGGCATCACAACCCCTTACCATGCTCATAGATTTGGGAATGGTCATCTTCCATCCTCTACTCCATTTGTGGAGGATTTTTTCCCTTCGCTCAGTCTTTACACCAGTGGTTACCCTCATGGGGGTGGTAGGGGATGCGTGAACATTGGGTCTACACATTAATTTCCTTTTGATGTCCCATCGTTCACCGCATTGTTTCCTTTGGGTGTTGTTGTCATGATCATTCCTCCCTGTATCCTATAGTTTGGATTCTTTATTGACTATTTTGGGTTGTTTTGGACTAATATGGTTGTCATGTAGGATCCATGTTTTTGTACACTCTCTCCCAGGTTTCAACCTATTTGTGCCTGTCATAGGTATTATGTCTGAACTGGCATATAGGTTAGGATTTCACATCCGCTTGCACTTATGCATTGCCTTATGACTGTTCCATCTTAACCTTAGGTACGAACCCATTCCATGGTATCATGGAACCTTCATGCTGCTTTTAGAAGTGGTACTATGTGAATGGTAGAGCTTTCCTATACATGGGTGTCCTAGTTATCTCCCCTTTGCATTTGGTGCCCATGCCGACGTTTTCTCCTTTGGGGTGTGGGAGTTCGTTGTATAGTATTGCCATGACATTCTGCAAGAGCCTCATACTCCTCTTGATATTATGCTGGCCTGGTTCCCTCCGGACTCCCCCTATGTCAAGTTGTGAATGCATTATCATGATCTTTGCCTGCCTTATTGAGCTTTATGCCGGCTCCCCTGACATTGCGTTTCAGCCATATATCTCGAGCTTGTCTCATGTCTAGCCATGCAGAGCCATTTTTATATCCGTCACAACTTGATTCCCTTTTTACCGGGAGGGGATTTTCCCCCAAGTGTCGATATCCTACACATGTATCCTTGCATTGAGCATAGCTATGTTCCACTGCTTGGAACTAGTTTGTTTTCCCTTATGACACTCATCTCCTCCTAGTTTGTAACTATAAATCTAGTTTATTCTTTTTTCAAGATTTTCAAATAACTGAAAAAGTCCAAAAAAATCAAAAAACCAAAAAGCCGGACAAGGAAATATGTTATCTTTGGCAGTTGTCGAGTCGTGTCGCCTTCGAACAGAGCACTGTATATCACATCCATTGGTTGGGTTATAGTTTTACTTAGGAGTTATACTCATTTATTTGAGTTTATCTCCACTGACTGGTTAAGCTTCCAGTCCTTATGGAGCCTCTGTTGATGCCTCCTGTGTCACAAAGATGTCCCAGTTTGTATATCGAGTCTATGCTTCCTTCATTCAGTCACCATATGCCGTTATGCTCTTATTCGAAGGAAGTTGAAACCTGTGTCGGCCATTCCTTAGTTACCTTGATTTTGCATGTCGGCCATTCCCGGTACAGTTACTGGTTCATGCACTTTATGACCGATTCCTTCCACATTAGATAGCTTTGCTGAGTACCTCGTGTTGGATGATGGGGGATGCCTTAATGCCCTTCTTCCAGCGGATTTCATCCCATCGAATTTAGATCATTTATTCTAAGATTGGAATCTAGAGTCCTTTTGAGTGCCTTGAGACTTGCAGTCATCAGTGGCAAGTTCTCTCGCCATCGACAGTTTCTTGGGAATACATCAATGTCCCCTGATCGATGGATTCTCTCAAGTGTTTGACCTCAACACATCTATTCAGACTTGTTAGTTTGCACTCTAGTACCTTGATTCCCATTATCATTATCGGTAGGTAATCTCACATCTGTTAATGGTATACATCAATGACCGATAATCAGACGATGGACTACTATGTTCGACCTCGACACCTCTATTCGCATAGTAGGACATGTACTCATAGCGGTTTGTGTAGAAGACCTTCCATACTGGTGGCATCTCTTATATGCTACCTCCTTGATCGTGCCAGTGTTCATGAGATTTCAGCTCTCGTGACTTGATTCCAGTGTATGTCATACATTTCTAGCCACTATGGAGATCTTGATCTATTGTATATCTTCAGCCATTTTGGAGATCGTGGTCCTTTGTACATCTTCATCATGGAGATTCTGATCTATGTATATTGTATGTGGCGATGACCACATATGTGATATCATGTATTATGCCTATTCATGGCCATTGTACTCTTATGTATCCGGGACTGCTATATGTACTTGCAGTTATATGCAGAGTTGTATCATTGTACTATGCTGATTTGGTGGCTGGTCTTCCATTTGGGACCCTTCATCACTCCACTTCTGGGATGGACTTATAATGTATTTCGGCCATCGTATAACCCCTCTGACCTCACACATTAGGGGGCATCTGTTATAGCGGATTTCACCACTCTAGGTGAATCACACTTTGTATGGCCTTCCCCTATCCCGCTGCAGACTCTTTAGACCCCATGGACCATATTTTATCCTTTGATGTTTCCTTGATCATCCCTAAAACTATATAAAAAACTATATACACAGATATTTACCCGATAACCGCGTACATCAGGATGTGTGCATAGTCCAAATCCTTTTGGAGTTTTCCTTGAAATGGATTCGAATCATTTGACTCCTGGCCTTCCATATGCCTTGAGATCGCTCAAATTCGACCCTTCATTATCCATTGTGAAGCTATATAAGGAACCCCTTGGTACAATATCGAAGGCATATAGAGAGATTGAAAGCAATGAAACTATAGTCCATTGTTGTCGAATTTTATGCTTGAGTCTGCATCCCTTTGTCCCTTTGGAGCACTTTTGTGTTCTTCCCAAGCTTGCCTTGTGCTAGTAAGCTTGATATCGTGAGATGGAGGATTGAGGTGGTGGAGGCCCAAGTGGGGGATTCAGTTTCTCCGGTTCGCAGATGTACCGTCAGAGGTTGTATCTATCTTGTAATCTCTGATTTATATTAATAAGAACTATCTTTTCTTGTCCAATGATGTGTATTTGATTGAATATTGTATCCATTGGAATATGTCAAATGCTTTTACATTATGGATTATATATGCTAGAATAGATCTAACACCATGATATATAGTATGCTTGTATGTTTTACTTGTTGTTGAGGAAGTATTATATCAATTCAAGCTGAAGATTGGAAAGCTCAACAGGGATCTACTTCAACCATCCGGAATAAGGTACGAGGTCTGAACCTTTAGTGTTAGACATTTTATTTCTATTGCATATTGGGAAAGATTGCTTTTTGGAGTCATAGCTGTCTGTTGTGGTACCCCAAGCCATAGGAATTTCTTTCCGTAACAGTTCCCACCGATAGGTTCTCTTTTGAACTGTTGTATGAATGTCGTTCATCTCATAGGCGCTCTGGTGTAGTACAACAGGTGCGCCGACCTTTAGAAACTTAGTTTTTGCCTTAAATTTCCTTCTTTTTTGGTTTTGGTTTGGTGGATTGTGGTTTTTAGGCTACATGTGATAGTCATAGATCCCCTAGATCCAACATTATCTCTTCCTCCCCTCACTCATTGATTGTCTTGGTTGCATTTTGGTTGTTTTGGAGAAATTCTTGATTGTTTTGGAGTTGTTTGGATGCTTGTCATATTCCTTTTGATTTCTGAATGAATGGAGTGTTGTAGGTGTTCTCTCTTTTTCTGTTTTTATATCTAAAAAGAGAATTATCCTTTTCTTTATTGTTTAGATTCATGTTTTTTTGAAGAGAAAATTCAATCAAAAGAGAAGCAAAAAAAAAAAAAACAAGCCAATTGCTCGTGTATGAATTCATAGGTCTTTTAAAGAATTGTATTTGATGTTGATCTTTAAAAGCTTCATAGTTTCCTTTGAATAGAACTTGGTTTTCTTAGATCTCTGATTTCTCTCTTGTTTTAAAAGAAAACTCTTTCCATACCTTAGGTAGTTTTCATCGAAAGAGAAATGTGCATTATCATGTAGCTAGGATTTGCATTCTTTTTACATTTCCTGTCTACACATCATGCATCCACTTAACCACTCAAGATAAAATTAATGCTAGATTAGGTTTAAAATCATTTAGAAATAGTGTGTAATTTAGTGACATGTTCGGGCGTCATAAAACATAGCAGTTGTCGTTAATTTGTCTGCACTACAACCCGGGACTCGCACGGTTCTTCCATGTACCGTCGGTATATCGAACGACCTTTCACATACCCTTGAGGTATATAGAAAGGTACTTCACGTACTTGATTGTATATAGGAAGGCCCCTTGTGAACGGTTGTGCATTAGACAACACTACTACCAATTTGAGCTCCCCCATACCTAGTGTATATTGGGAGACCCTCTTAGGATTCCTGTGACCATTTGAGTTATCCTTTTGGTCTGTCCTATGAGGTTCCTGACTTTGATCCACTCCTATTCACACAGTTTTCTTGAGGCTTTTAGACTTGAGTAGTGTTTTATTTTTTGTGGTATTTTAGATATTCTTAAAGAGTTAAGATATGGGAGACTCTCCCCGGACCACCAGTCAAGAGAACCCTTTTCAAGGTATGTCTTTTGTTTCTCCCCCTTGTGGAGATGTTGGTCCTCCCTTCATGGATACTTTGAACCTCCCTGGATTGACTATAGGATTACTTGTATAATTATTCTCCAATCCTGTCATACCAAATGCACCCTTTGTGTTGGATCCTGGTCCTTTACCACATGAGCATCAACCTCATGTTAACCCTTCTCCTTTTTCGTCGAATGTTAAATCAACCTCCCTTTCTTCCTCTTCACCTATTAAAAACTCTATTGTTAGTAAACAGGTGGGTAAGAAGAAGAAAAAAATGAAGGATAAGAAGAAGATCACTAAGAAGAAGGTAATTGCTCCAACCTTTGATCTTCATGTTGAGAGCCCACCAGCCACTGGTCAACATGCTGGGGGTATTGATATACCTGTTTCTGGCACCCGTAAAGCTAAGTTCCTTGTAGAATTTGCAAGGGTGACCACCTTCTCAAAAACTGTCTTGGTCTTTCCCTTGTGTCAGAAGTGTGGTATAAACATCCTGTATCGTCAGTATTTGATCATCATGCTAATGATGCCCTATAAACCAATGACTCTTTGGTTAAGAGTCGAAAAATAAATTTTAGATATTCTTGCTTGCTATGTAAGGATATGCACCACACTTACCTTTGTCCTCGCATGGATGAAGCTTCAAAGTTGTTGGAATATCTTACTGTTCCTCGACAACAGCTTCCAACCGGTTATCGTAAGTTGTCCATTGACATTCCATTGGTTGATAAAGTGGTCGATCCAAGTCCATCCTTGGTCGATCCCACTCTTCTGTTGAAGAGTGAAGTTGAAGTGGTCGATCCAAGTCCATCCTTGGTTGATCCCACTCTTCCTTTGGAGAGTGAAGTTAAAGTGGTCGAGTCGATGTCATCTCCACCCGATCCCACTCTTTCATCAGAGAGTGTTAAGACTGAAGTAGTCCCTTCGACAAAGTCTTTGTCTTCTCCCTCTTTTGCAATTGACAATGAAAACCATCTTGCTGAAGTTTTTGTAGTTAGTTTTGATTGTTCTATGCAAGAAGAAGTTTTGTCTCTTTCGACAGAATTCTCTAAAAGTAGTGAGGTTATTTCCTTTGACTGGAGTAACCTAACAGAATATCGTCCTCATTCAAGCATTCCTTTCGAGATAGTTGTGTGAGTTACTACTAAGAGTATACTTCGCACTATCGTTGATGAAGGGGATTCTGTTAGCATCCTATCCTCTATTGCTTGGAAAGCCATAGGTTCTCTTATGCTTGTGCCAGCTACATATAAGATATCAGCTTTTAATCGAAGACATTCAACACCTTTAGGGATCCTTCCTTAGTTGCCTATCACTTTGGAAGAAAAGACTATCTGGATTGATGTTATGGTATTCCAAGGTCCCTTAGATTTTAATCTGCTCCTTGGGCATGATTATGTTTACGCCATGAAAGTTGTAGTGTCCACACTCTTTTGAGTGATTTATTTTCCCCATGATGGGAAGATTGTGACCATTGATCAGTTTTCCTTCATTAAAACGGATTATCGTGTGACTCCTAGTCATCAGACTTCCATGAATGTCCCACATGTTCTTGTGGTTCCTTCCCCTTCTAGTTAGCTTCTTCCCATCATAGGTAAAATGGGGGGCATGGATCCAGCCTCTGGATATCATACGGGAGTTAAGTCGCTAGCTTCTTAGGTAAGGGGGAAACCCACCAACCTCTAGACATCATGTTGGCTTAGAAATTGTTGTGAGCATAGTTCCATTTCTGTGTCAAGCTCGTTAAAAAATGAAAAAAACACTGTGAGCATAGTTTCGTTTCTGTGTCAAGCTCATTAAAAAATGAAACAGGTCCCCATGAGCATAGTTCTTATCATGTGTCAAGCTTGTTAAAAAATGAAATAGATGTTGTGATCATAGTTCCCATTCTATGTCAAGCTCGTTAAAAAATTAAATGGATGTCCTCAAGCATAGCTACTTTCTATTTCAAGCTTGCGTTAAAAAATGAAATAGGTCCCCATGAGCATATTTCTTATCCTGTGTCAAGCTCGTTAAAAAATGAAATAAATGTTGTGAGCATAGTTCCCATTCTACGTTGAGCTCGTTAAAAAATGAAATGGATGTCGTCAAGAATAGTTACTTTCTATTTCAAGCTTGCGTTAAAAAATGAAACAGGTCTCCATGAGCATAGTTCTTATCATTTGTCAAGCTCATTAAAAAATGAAACAGATGTTGTGAGCATAGTTCCCATTCTATGTCGAGCTTGTTAAAAAATGAAATGGATGTCCTCAAGCATAGTTAATTTTTGTTTCAATATTGCATTAAAAAATGAAACAGTTCCCCATGAGCATAGTTCTTATCCTGCATCAAGATCGTTAAAAAATTAAACAAATGTTGTGAGCATAGTTCCCATTATATGTCGATCTTGTTAAAAAATGAAATGGATGTCCTCTAGCATAGTTACTTTTTGTTTCAAGCTTGCGTAAAAATGAAACAGGTACCCAAAATCATAGTTATTTTCTATTTCAAGCTTGTGTAAAAATGAAGCAGGCCACCTTGAGTAGTGTTTATTCTTGGTTTCAAGCTCGTTAAAAAATAAAACTGACCTTGAGCAGAGTTCCTTTTTCGTGTCAAGCTCGTTAAAAAATGAAACAGATTCTTCCGTTGTTTCAAGACTCAATGAAGCTTAGGGGAAATGTACCCTATATTTTTATTAGTGTTAAGTTACTTGACAGTTATACTAGGGGCAAGTACCAACAACTGGACATCATGTTGGGAAATCACCCATCAATGGAAGCCATTTTGAGAATACTTTATTTCAGTTTCAAGCTCGTTAAACCATGAAACAATCCTTTTGAGCATAGTTCATTTTATATTTTCAAGCTCGTTAAAAAATGAAGTAGTTTTTCTTAAGCATAGTTTACCTTTCGGTTTCAAGCTTACATAAAAATGAAACCATGTTTTGAGCATAGTTCTTATTATGTTCCAAGCTCATTAAAAAATGAAGTAGATACCCTGAGCATTCTTTCAACTGATCTTCAAGCTCGTTAAAAACAGTAAGATGGTGTTGAGCTTACTTTTCATTTTTCGTGCTCTGGTTAAAATATGAAAACTTGTTTGAGCTTACTTTATTGCTTTTTCGTGCTCTATATTCAAACATGAAAAAGGTTCCGAGTGCCTTTTATACCTTTAGCGTGCTCGTTAAAAACTCAGTGAAGAGGTATCGAGTACAGTTTTACTGTTTTTCAAACTCGTTAAAATTGGATTTTGAAAAAAGAACTCATTCCAGAGTTATATTTAAGCTCTTTTCAATCTCCTTAAAAACACAAAAATATTTCCAAGTGAGCTTGTTACGTTCACGCTTGTAAAATAACCACAACGGTCGACTAGTCGGTGGTAATTTATCTCTTTTTCGGACCGATTAGGCCTATTTACGAAAAGGACCTTTTAAATTCTTCTTAGTCATTTCAGACTCTCTAAACATGAAACGACAAATGTGTTTGGTTTCATCAAATTCGTAAAATCAAATGATGAAGGACCCTTTTTTGGGAATGAACCCATCCTTTCTTAGGTTTGTAAAACATATGAGATTGGACTCATTCAAAGGATGAGCTATATCGAGCATTTGTTACCCTTTTCCATCTCATTAAAAAACAAAGAGGTACTCAACAATCATGATGAGGAAATTAAGGAAAGAGTTTGTATTTTGTTATGGCAGTACATAGTCACTCTTGAACATGGCACTCACTTGCATATGCATTTCAGTACTTGGGTAATCCATTTGTCTTCAAGTCCTGCTAATTCCTAGAGTTTTCTTACTCCTTTGAGTTGTCCAAGAATACTCTCACCGTCAGTTGCATTGGGGAATTGGCATCATTCTCATGTCTATACTTCCAATTCATGCCATTCCCATGTTTAATATAAGTTTGGTCATTTATTCACTATTTGTAGTTAGTTTACATTCTATCATGTTGTTCATCCCTGATTTAGTCTCGTACATCACTCTACTATCTGGTTTACTCCAAAACTTGTTTGATCATGTTTCATGTCGATGATGGGGGATTCATTATGGCCCTCCTTCGATGAGTCTATTCCTATCGACTTCAACTCCTTATCCAGGAATTAGACTTAGAAACCAAGACAAGTACCTTGGGCCTGCATGCCTTAATGGTAGGTTACCTCGCTTTCAACATGATTTTACATCATTGGCTCTTGATTGAAAGATCTCATCGAGTGTTCGACTCCAAATCCTTTATTCACATTCGATGGTATGTACTGAGATACCTTGGGAATCATTGATATCAATGGTGATTTCCCTTGAACTTGTTAATAGTTTACATCGTTGACTGGTAATCAAGTGGTTTCTACCATGTTTGACATCAAGACATTGTAATCACATGGTTAGATTTGTATCATTGCAGGTTCAACTTGAAGACCATGGATTGTTAGATATCTTCACCTAGGTTGCGATGGAGTTTGTTTTGAGTCATATTACACGGATCCACCTTTGTATTGGTCGTGGCTATATTATCATCTCATCATGGATCTACTCTTGTGTCTAGTAGCCATGATTGTGTTCATGCAGTCTCTACTACAATGGATCTGCATTGTATTGGTCAGCAGCCATGTTATGAGTCATTTGAGATTTGAGTCAGTGGTACTGCAGCAGCTTCCAACCAACATCCTTGCATGAGATTTCTTCACTTTGCAAAGTATTCACCTATCGCATTCCTCTAAATTCATGCTTTGGGGGTCATTTTGTTACACCAAAATCTTGCACGCTTGATCCATGTGTTATCCCTATGCCTAATCCCTAAGTTTCTCTCTACTAAAGTTGACTAAGATTGAGGTTTTTCATACCTTTTTTCCCTCTCTAGTAAGGTCAGCATTCTTTTCCTTCATTCTAGGAGTGTCGACGATTCTTTTTCCCTTCATGTTAGGTGTGCTAGAGCCAACACTCTGTCTCCCACTACTAGGAGCACCAATGGTGTTTTGAGGGTAAAAAATGAAGATTCAAGATCCTTCTAGAAGGTGGATGAGGTGGTGTTTTATCCCTATTGTCTAGGTGAGGTGGCATTTTGGTTCCTAACCTCTAGGGAAGATCCCTTAGATTCCTCCTCCTGATCCTGAACCTGTTCTATCCCTTTAGCCTTATAAATTAAACCCTCTCTCCATTTGGAAGAGAGGAAGGTCTATGGTACTTTTATGCTGGCGAAATTTCAAGGTGGCTTACTATCTTGCTTTGGAGGATTTGGCTTGGATTTTTGGATGGAATATTGCAGTGTTAAGGCTAGGTTTTGATGTTCCTTCTCATTGTAATTCTATGTATATCCTTGATTACATTAATACAAACCTATTTCCATAAACGTTGTTGTATTAATAATGTTTATAACTTTCTTCCTTAACTGTTAGCTTAGATCAATTATATGTTTGGATACACATATGTTGTTTGCTTGTTTCCACATGCTTTACAGGGTTTTGTAGCTGTAGATATGAAGATTATGGAGCTTGGATCAACAAAGAGAGAAGATGATTTGCATATTTCAGGTAGGTGATCTATCCATTGCTTTGCATTTCCATTTGATCTAGGAAATTATATTGTATTATGTATTTGATTTGTTCTATATCCACTTGGACTAGGGAGATCTAGCTTGATTCTGGTTGAGTAGATTTATCTAATAACACTATACCACCTAGCCTTGGGAAAAATTGCAGTGGTCGTATCCCATTATCAAAATTGGTAACAACTTGCCGTGAAAGGAGTTTTTTTAATAGTTACTTTAGGATCCATTTCCAATCAAAATATGCCGCATGGACATGCAATATCCTCCCAGCGGATCTCCCTCCTACTGTCAAGAATCGTACATGTTGTCGATGCACTATTTACAACAAGTTTTATACTCTTTTTTCCTATCCCTTAGTTCCCAAACTCAGTTCACATGGTCCATCAGATTTGCACTTAGGTGTTAATCTCCAGTAATCCACCAAATTGGATTCTAACACTTGGTTGTTAATGCTTTGTAATTCTTATCCCGTAATATGGCACCTATATGATGTGGATGGTCCATGATATAATCTTCATCCGAATGGCATATCCATGTTAAGCCATATCCACATGGCAGCTCCACGTCACATAGTCCACGTGGCATGAGTGACACCTATAAATTTGAGCACATAGATCTGTAGACAAATACACAACTCACAATGTGGATCTCAGAATTTACTCAGTAATTGAAGAATGAAACAGTGCAAAAAAAGGATTGAATTCTTTCATTAATCAAAAAGTAATACGATGATAATTACAATGAAGTAAAATGGCTTTAATAGCCACAAGCAATTTGAATCCACATGAGGAAGTTCTAATTGATTACACTCTACTTGACTGTAGGTAACCAATACCTTGTCTAAATCACTATCGGAGGACTCAGTAGTTAACTGACCTTGTCTAAACCATAAACAGAGTTCATTGGAGCTCTAAAACACAACTCAAGTGTTACATTCAGCGTTGACTAAGGTTAACTGACTGTGGCAGGTGAGAAATGCACCCCACATGTGTTCAGTCAAGTAAACCTAGCGCTAATTGAATGTAGAGGACTAGAAGTGAATGTAACTGACTCCTAACTTAGCTTGACTAGTCATTAACTGAAGTGAACTGACCTTGGTTGGTTTTGGCACTCCCAATGGCTTCCTAAATTGTAGGGATTGGTCTAGGAGGCTCCTAAACTGATGCAATCAAGTGCAATCAATGGCAGTGATCCTCAATTAGTGTTCCCCACACTTTAGTAACTGAAAAATGTGCCCCAAATAGGTCAAGTGGACCCAATGGTGTTAATGACTATAAATAGACTGGATGGACTCCCTATTTAGACATGACTTCCAATTTAGACATATGACCAAATTTGGACAAGGGAGGATTAATAATCCTAACACCCCCCCTGAATGCTAACTTGGACAAACTGTGGGCCCTGGTAACTAAGACCATAGGTCACCCATTACATCAAGTAAAATAAAGTAACTGCTTAATACAAGGAGCTGGGGAAAAAACCACACGGGAAAAAATCCCTCCCTCTAGCTAAGCAGGTAGAATCAGGTCTCAAGTTTGAAAAAATTGAAAATATGTTGCTGCAATCTTCATCTCTGTGAGGTAGTGAAGCAGCATGCATGGTGTGCTATGCACAGGTATTTTGGGGCTTGGCATGTAGACTTCTCCTTCTTATCCAAAAATGATGATGGGAGGAAGGAGGAATGTAACCTTTGTCTCTTGCTGAATGAAGAGGTGTATGATCATATCCATTCTTCTGAATGTAGTAAGACTGAGCCTTTTCCATATTGCATCTTACAATAATTCTATTGCATCTCCCTGAGGGAGGTAAAATAGCATGACATAGCACAAGAGTCTTTCCTTTCTGAGTGTCAGGTGAGTTTCCAGTCATCTTCCTAGCTTCCAGTTTGGAAGTAGGGACTGAATCTAGATCTGAGTCACCCTAAATCTCAATGTCATAAACTGATATAGATGGATCTGCAATACTAGTAGAAGCTGTAAAAGAAGTAGATGCAATGATTTTACCTTCCCTTGCAAGTGGCTGCTGAGAGTGCATTGTTTCTGAAGGAGCCAAGAAATGTGAGAACTCATATGCTTTTGAAGCATGATTTGCAGTACCCTTTGCTATGATGCTCCCAGTAGAGATATCTGTGATCTCCACTGAGTTAGGACCAAAGATCACTCGCCTTGGAGATCCAGTATGGGTCATTTGATAGACAGACAACAGGTTTGAAGCTAGGGAGGGAACAAATAGCACATCTTTGAAACTTCCATGTTCAAGTTGGATAGAGCCCTTCCCTTTTGTTTTGACTTCACTGTTATTGCCCATATAAATACTAGGACCATCAAAGGACTGATAAGAAGAGAATGATTCTATGGATGCATCCATATGGTTGGAAGCTCCAGAATCAATGAGGAAGACAGGTGTTGATGTGCAGCAAGCCTTCAGTGCATGTCCTTTCCTTTGGTATTCTTCTTCTTCTTCTTCAGAGTCTTCCTTCCTTGCGCTAGCATGTACATAAATGTTGTGCTTTTTCAAGAGAAGGGCCATTTCATCAAGTTGTCTTCTCATACAGGAGCTTTCTAAATGGAAGCCCCTTCCACAGTAAGAGCAGAGGACCTTGCCTTTACCATTCTTCTTGCTTCTCTTTGAACCTGAAGGTTCTTTTGACTGCTCTTTCTTCACAGGGGACTCATCTCTTTTCTTTCCTTTTTCATTCGCTACCTTATCTCCTCTTGCAACTAGAGCTAGATCTTTGGGAGATCGAATGATCCCCATTTGGATCAATTTATCATTCTCAGAAATAAGAGATTGGATGAAGACATTAAGAGTGGGCATCTTCCAATTTGGAGTAGTGAGCCTTACTGTTTGGAAGGTGGATACAAAGATTGAGTAGTCTGCATTGAGCTTTGTGAGAATGGCAAGGATGAGCTGATCTTCATCCTTCTTCACTTTACATTGCTTCAACTGATATATCAGGTTCTTGAAATTTAAGAAGAATTCATTTAGAGATTCGAAATTGGATGGATTGAGAGTAATCAGGTCATTTTCTAGCTGATGGATCCTCATCTCATCATGCTTATCAAATAAGGAAGCAAGCTTGTCCCAAACCTCCTTTGGAGTGTCCAAGTCTTGGATGTGAAATCGAAGATCTCTAGAGACTGAGAAGAGCATGAGTCCAATGGCTTCATCAAGCCTGTTCATGTACTTAGCTTTGTCTTTATCTGATTCTGGCTCTTCCTCTGTTTCTTCTATGAGTCTGAAGAGATGCTTGGTGCGGAGCAATACTCTCATGTCATCCTTCCACTGGTGATAGTTGAAGGGAGTGAGAAGCTCCACTGGATGAGCCATTTTGAATGTAATAAGAAGGACTGAGCTACTATAGCGAATGCAATGAGAAGAAGAGGTTGCTTGTAGCGAATGCTGTAAGAAAAGCTGATAACCTATCACACAATCAAACATACAAAGTAAGGTCAAAAGTCCGCACTTTTGGAATTTCCTTCACACCCAGCATAGTTGATCAAGAAAGCTTGATCAACAATTTCCTAACTTGGGATATTAAGTGGTAAATTCTCTGCTTCTGGTGCAGTACTGAAAGGAGAAATTTGCCCAAAAAAAATGATCCGGTTGGAGATCTAAGGAGGAGAGGAGTCTTGTCCACCAAGGATTTGATACCATGTAAATTTGAACACATCGATCTATAGACAAATACACAACTCACAAAGTGGATCTCACAATTTACTCAACAATTGAAGAATGAAACAGTGTAAAAAAAGGCTTGCAGCTGTGAATGCTTTCATTAATCAAAAATTAATCCGATGATAATTACAATGAAGTAAAATGGCTTTAATAGCCACAAGAAATTTGAATCCACATGAGGAAGTTCGAATTCATGATTAGAATCTACTTGACTGTAGGTAACCAAGACCTTGTCTAAATCACTATCGAATGACTCAGTAGTTAACTGACCTTGTCTAAACCATAACCGAAGTTCATTGGAGCTCTAAAACACAATTCAAGTGTTACATTTAGTGTTGACTAAGGTTAATTGACTGTGGTAGGTGATAAATGTGCCCCACATGTGTTCAGTCAAGTAAACCTAATGCTAACTGAATGTAGAGGACTAGAACTGAATGTAACTGACTCCTAACTTAGCTTGACTAGTGATTAACTGAAGTGAACTGACCTTGGTTGGTTTTGGCACTCCCAGTGGCTTCCTAAATTGTAGGGATTGGTCTAGGAGGCTCCTAAACTGATGCAATCAAGTGCAATTAGTGGCAGTGAGCCTCAATTAGTGTTACCCACACTTTAGTAACTGAAACATGTGCCCCAATTAGGTCAAGTGGACCCAATGGTGTTAATGACTATAAATAGACTAGATGGACTCCCGATTTAGACATGAATCCAAATTTAGACATATGACCAAATTTGGATAAGGGAGGATTAATAATCCTAACATCGCCAACCTTAAAATTCCCATTTTTTTCAAAAAATTGAAAATTGGATGAAGTTTAATTCTGAAATAAGGGATTATTTTGGAATTAATTAAAAATAACCCTTGTCCCATTATCCATCACTTTAAAAAAAATGATTTTGTTAATGGAAATACTCAAACAATGTGGACAAAGTTTGTTTCCCTAGCTTGAATAACTCAAGTCTATAACAAAAAACCTACATAATAAATAATTTTTCCCTAGAATTAACTAGACTACTTGAATTGACTTCTCTCATACCTTTTTGAAGGGTTGTGAAGGTTTGAACCTTTCTATTCTTGAGCTATGCAGGTATCTTACAATAGACATAAAATAAGCAAACCAAGTGAGAGTAACAAGATAATTTGCAATCCTATGTAAATGACCAAGGAAATAAACAATAAACAAAGCATAAGAATAAGATACACAATGTTTATGGGAAATAAACTATATTTTCATTAAAAAATAATGAAGGAGAAATCACAATCAAGCTTTGGTGTTTGGAGTTATTCTTAATGGGGTCTTACCTCAAGATTCACCTTTCCTCCTAATCACTCAAGAAAGTCTGAGATAATTTGGACAAAGTTTAGATACTATCATACAATATTCGTTCTATTTTCCATGAGGGGTGAGCCACTATTTAAATTCTTCAAATAATAGAATAGGTTGAGTATTCCATGGAAGAGGTGGAGGGATTATCCCTAGGATAGGGGATCTCGAGTTCCACCTGTCCTAATTCTTAGGGATGAGGCTCCATGAAGTCCATATTCGAGAATCCTCTCAAAAATTCTCTTTATTTTCCTTCATAAGTCGAGCACCACACTTTTTATGATGAAGACAAATGATGCTAGGGGGGAACCACCTTTTGTAAACAAGAAATAGGTGGTGGAATCGCTCCTTCCAAATGGTCAAAGGGTGTTGTTCAGATGGGTACCACTAGTTGCACAAGGAAAAAGTGCGTTGGTGGCTCAAAGTAAGGAATTACTCTTTCTCACTCATTTTTTAACTTCAGTCTCTAAGTAATTTTAGCTGAACAATGAGATACCTATCTCATAACATGTTGGTCATGATAATTAGGTGTAACAAAATGCCCCCCAAAGCATGAGGCTAGAGGGAAAGGATATGCAAAATGATTTGTAGAAACATGTTATTACTTTTAGGAAAAGGTCCAAAGGTCATAACTCATCAACAACCAAGCTGATTCTGCAGTACAATCACACTTTGATACATATCCAAATGACTCACAACATGGATTCCGACCAATACAATGCAAAATCATGTGAGATATAAAGATTCGGGGCTACTGACATATAGTGTATATCCATGCAAAGAAGACTCAAATTTAGACATACAATGTTATGTTTTTGTCATTTAATCAATACGATATAGGATATTTTCTGAGAGAATAACATGCACATCAATAATCACAAGAGACAAGAGACAAAAAGAATTTTCCTCGGGGAAACCGTAAAGTAAAAACCCTAGAACTTCCTCAGAGATAGAATGAGCACAAATGGAAAAAGTAAGACCCAAAGAAACAAATATGATCTCCAATAGTTGTTCTCTCTCTCACTTGTGTGAGCTCCTCTTCTCTCACTCATGCACTATTGTTGAGTGAGTACATGTTCCAAATAGAGAGTCTCACTCTCTATTTATACTAGTTTTCCACTTGACAATTACTCTATAGGGCCGACCTCACTAGGAGAGTCTAATAACCCTAATACCCCTCAACTGTGGGGACTATTTCCCTGAGTTACAACAGAGGGTTAATCTCAATGAATTTACATGCCTTTATTATATTAATGACTCTCTCGATCAGAGGAATAAACATCTCCATTGGGGTATAATGAAATACAATAAGTGAATACATTTCGAAGTTACAAATACCTCAACAATCCCTCTTAACTAGGAAGGTATTCTCTTGAGACAGTTCATCAGCACAAGTCTTCATCACTGGATCATCATCAAATATAGATCATCATCAATATCACTTTTGCGCTATCTCAAGCAATGGTGTTATCTCTTAAATATACTCGTCATAAGAAGTTCTACAGAGCCAACCCTTTTTCATGATGGATGTAGTCTTAGCCTCCATGTAGGTCTTCATCAACAGAGCCAACCCTTTTTCATGTTGGATGTAGTACCTTTTCTCTACAAGGATTTCCACTATAAATCTATCCCTTTTCCATGTGGGTGCAGTACCTTGCCTCTGCAAGGATTTCCACTATAGAGCCAACCCTTTTTCATGTTGGGTTCAGTACCTTGCCTCTGTAAGGATTTCCACTATAGAGCCAGCCCTTTTTCATGCTGGGTGTAGTACCTTGCCTCTACAAGGATTTCCACTATAGAGCTAGCCCTTTTTCATGTTGGGTCCAGTACCTTTCCTTTGCAAGGATTTCCACTATAGAGCCAACCCTTTTTCATGTTGGGTGCAATACCTTGAGTCTGCAAGGATTTACTCTTCAGATCATCTCAGAGCACAATCCAAATACACATAACACAACATTCACATTGATCGGCATGGTAGTACAATCCTACTACCATCTGAGAAAGGGTTCAACACTTACATCCACTGACATGGTAGGACACACCTACTACCATCCGAGAAGGGAAAATGTGTATCGCTTTCCCTTGGAGGGAACCTCAATCTAAAGAACACCAAGATTCTCTCTGAATTACTCAAACTTCACTCTCACCAACGACTTAGTAAATACATCAGCTATCTACTCGTCCATCGCAACATACTGGAGCTTCAATACTCCTCTCGACACCATATCCCTCATATAGTGATACTTGATCTCGATATGCTTTGAATTTTCATGGAACACTGGGTTCTCTAACAACTTCACGCAACTATGGTTTTCACAATATATACAAGTATCATCTAACTCAAGATCAAACAATCAGATCATAGCTTCCTCATCCATACTTCCTCACAACTAGTCGAAGAAGTTGTGACATACTCTGTTTCGGTTGTACTTAGTGCCATGTAGGACTACTTCCTGCTAAACCAAGATATCACACCTGATCCCATACTAAAGTAGCTACTATAAGTTCACTTCCTATCAATGGCACTTCCTACCTAATCCGAATACACATAACCCTCTAGGTTAATCTTCTTATTCGCTTCATACTTGAGCCCATAATTAACTGTACCCTTTAGGTACCTCAAAATATGCTTTGCATTAATTAGGTGAACATGTCTTGGATTTGTCAGGAACTAGATTAGTGTGTTCACAGTAAAGCAAATATCTAGTCTCATGTTTTTCAGGTACATCAATGATCCAATCATCTGACGATACATCGTTGCATCAACCGAATCTGATGAAGCATCACTCAATAGCTTCAGGTTAGATGCCATAGGTGTGGTCATGTCCTTGTATTCTATCATCCTAAACCTATTCATTATCTCCACTGCATACTTCCCTTGTCCAAGGGAGATTCCATCCGCATTTTTCCGGACCTCCATTCCTAGAAAGTAGTTCATCATACCCAAGTCCTTCATCTTGAACTCAACAACAAGCTTCCTCTTTGTGTCAGCAATCAACCCATTCGCACCTATCACAAATAGGTCATCTACATATAGTAAGAGTGTCACTAGGTTCCCTTCCTAAAGCTTGTAATAAAGGTTGGAATCCATTTTACTCTTGGTAAATCCCAAACTAGTGAGGAATCTATCAATTTTGTCGTAACACGTCCTGGGTATCTGTTTCAAACCGTATAGGGCCTTCTTTAACTTTCACACATTAGTTTCGCTATCACGTGTCTCAAATCCGAGTGGTTGCTCCCTATCATGGGCCTTCTTTAATTTGCACACATGAGTTTCCCTATCATGTGTCTCAAATCCGAGTGGTTTCTCCACATAAACTTCCTCTTCCACTACACCATTCAAAAATGCGGTCTGGACATTCAGCTGGTGTATCTTCCATCTCATCATTGTAGCCATAGAAAGTATTCATCTGAGGGAAGTGTATCTGGCTATAGTTGCAAAATTTTCTTCATAATCTATCCCTTCCTTCTGGGAGAAGCCAAGTGCCACAAATCTCTCTTTATATTTCTCTATGCTTCCATTTGAAGCATGCTTGATCTTGTAGATCCATTTGGAATTCATAACATACTTCCCTTCTAGTTTTGGGACCACACCCATACATCGTTCTTCATGATCAACTAGTACTCCTCGATCATAGCATCTTCCCATTCTTTCTTTTATGTCTCTTCTTCATAGTTGGAAGGTTATTTATCAATGATGCCAGAAAGTAGGGCTACATAACTGGATGAGGACCTAGTTCTCTTCCTTTCTCTATGCATTTCTTCTAGAGAACCATATCTCTCTACACCTTAGATAGCTTCTCACACCCATGCTGGTTTCCTTTTGTAAGGATACTTATCACGGGGTGGATCTATAGGTTCCTTAGGTTCTTCTATTTCTCGATATTCTTCTAGAGTTGCTTCAATCAATGTTGTATCTCGGATCTTGGGTACTTTTGGTTCTTTAATATCTTCAACAGGTTTCTTTCTGGATTTTTTGTAAGCTGATTATTTGTCAAATGTTACATCCCTACTGATGTCAATCTTCTTGAATCCTAGGAAATATAATCTATAAGCCTTCGAGCTTTCACTATATCCCACAAATGTACCCTTCTTTCCTGAAGGATCTAACTTTGTCCTCTTTCTTTTGGAATGTTTATGTACACAGAGAAGCCAAATAATTGGAGATTGCTAACTTCTGGTTTCTTGCTAGAAAAGACTTCTTATGTTTCCTTTTTCTCAAGTACTCTATGCATAGTATGATTCTATACATACACAATTGTCCTAGCAGCTTCTGCCCATATATGCATAGGAAGATCTTGATCATGAAGCATTGCCCTTGATACTTCCATAATCGTTCTGTTCTTCCTTTGTGCAACCCCATTCTGTTGTGGATTACATGGAGTGGTCAACTCCCTCTTAATCCATGACTCTCTGCATAATTCCTTGAATTCATCTAATGTGAATTATCCACCATGGTCTGATCAAAAGGTCTTGATTTTCTTTTCTGTGTGGTTTTTTATCAAGGCTTTGAATTCCTTGAACTTACTGAATACTTCATCTTTTATTTTCAAGAAATGTATCCATGTCTTCCTAGAAGAATCATCAATGAAAGAAACATAATATACATACCCACTTAACGAGTTGGATGAAATTGGACCACATACATCAGAGTGAAAATTTTCCAAGATTCCTTTTTCCTTGCTCTCGCTACTTGGAAATTTCTTCTTTGTGTTCTTTCCTTTCACACATCCTTTCCAAACGCCTTCATGCTTTTCCTAGATTTCTGGAAAACCTTCAACATCTTTTCTTGTAAGTGGTAGTGCCCTATAGTGCACATGTGCAAGCCTTCTATGCCAAATTTCACTTGGATCTACTGAGTCATGGACCAAAGCTTGTTCTGGTTGACCCTTTAATTTGTATAATCATCCCTCTTGCTTTCCAATCACTACTGCAACACCTATAGTATTTCCTTTTGGCCGCATAAGGACTTGGACATCTACAAAGGAAAACCTCATACCTTTTTCATCCAATACAGAGATGGAGAGAAGATTCTTGTTTAGTCCTGGTACGAACAAAACATCCTTCATCTTCATATATTTTCTAGAGTCTAGCTTATAGGAAGATTCATTGCTGCCTTTTATTGGATATTGGTAGTCATCCCCAAGTTTCACTTTGTGGTGTGACTCATGTTTGGATAGTTTCACAAAGGATTCTTTGAATATTTTCATATGCTTGGAATCTCCACTATCTATAAGCCAATCATTGATTCCATGTGTAATAGTTCCCATGAGGGAAAAAATCAAAACATGCTCTTCATCGCTTAAAGAATATTAACTTTCTTCTTTGCCTATCTTCCTTGGATGTTTGTCATCCTTCGCGGTGTGAGTATGATGTCTTATTTTGTTATTCTTCTTCTTGTGAGATCCACCTTTATTTATGGGACAATTTTTGGCGATGTGTCCTTTCTCATCACATGGAAAGCATCTGATACCAGATGGATATCTTCTAGGATAATCTTTCTGATTCTGGTGTGAATGCTTATCTTTCTTGGGATGATAGTGGTCACTTTTGATTTTCTTGGTGTGTGTTCTGAGAGCTTGACCTTTATTTCCCATCTTTTCTTCTTGTGAGCATTCCTCCCACAACCTACTAAAGGTGATTAACTTTCTTCTAGTGCAAATCCCTTGAATAAAGGAGTCCCATGATTTATCGAGACCATTCTATACTTCTTCTTGCATAGCTTCAAGTTGTTTTTTGATTGGAGAGACCCATGTAAAGTATGACTGTATGGTCTATGCATTCTATATCTTTGCATTCTTCAATTGATTTATCAAATTCATATTCCAATTTATATTATTCCCTTCAAATATCTTGTTCAAGGAATCAAACATCTCTTTAGGTGTCTTTAAGGAAGACACATGTGGTATAAGGTGATCCTTGATAGAATCATAAATTATCCTCTTGGCCTTGACCAAGTTCTTCTTGTGTAAGGCCTTAGCCTCATCTCCCTCTGGAACTGGAACCTCTCCACTTATGTAGGAGTCCAATTCATTTTCTTCAAGATAGAGGGAAATCCTATACTTCCATGCTCAGAAGTTATTGGCTCCTTCAGTATTTTCATCAAGATTGGTGTGATGAGACATCTTTAATGAGAACCTCAAATGGAAATACAAAAGACTTAGATCTTACCAATTTGATATGTTGGAGCTGGATCTAGAGGTGGTCTTTTCTAGTGCTGATTTTTTGGTCTGGGTCAAATTAGGGTTTGACTTTCTCGGAGTTCTACTCAACAAAAAAATTTCATATTGGTCTCTAAATTTTGATTTTGAGGAGGAGATGAATCCTATGCTGGGCTAAATCAAAAATTCCTCTTCTGTGAAAATCCTTAATTTCCCACAGAAGTGATAGGTCAAAAACTAAAAATGCTTAGAATCAAATTCTACTTGGACAGAAATATGCGCCCTTCAATGGAGAGTTATCCTAGACTCTTTTCGTTGATGATTTGTGGAGAAAGACCCAAAAAGTAAGAATCCCTAGATTCTATAGCTGCACAATTTCTTCTTCTCAATTTAGCTCTGAGACCATGTTATATTTTTATCATTGAATCAATATGATCTAGGATCTTTTTTGAGAGAATAACATGCACAACAATAATCACAAGAGACACAAAGAATTTTCCTCTGGGAAACCATAAAATAAAAACTCCACAACTTCCTCAAAAATAGAATGAGAACCAATAGAAAATGTAAAACCCAAAGAAACAAAGATGATCTCCAATAGATTTCCTCTCTCTCACTTGTGAGATATCCTCTTCTCTCACTCATGCACTATTGTTGAGTGAGTATATGTTTCAAATAGAGAGTCTCACTCTCTATTTATACTAGTTTTCCACTTGACAATTACTCTACAGGGCCAACCTCACTAAGAGAGTCTAATAACCCTAATACCCCTCAATTGTGGGGACTATTTCCTGGACTTACAACGGAGGGTTAAAATCAATGAATTTCCATGAATTTATTATATTAGTGACTCTCCCAATCTGAGGAATAAACATCTCCATTGGGGTACAATGAAATAAAATAAGTAAATACATTCTGAATTTACAAATACATCAACATACAATGTATATCTATGTCATACAGATGCAAAAACGATCACAACCATGAGCATAAAAATGTGGATCCATGCAATGACTCATACAAAATACTCCATCGCAACTTGGGGGAAAGTAGTGAATGCTTAACAGACACCCAGGGTCTCTGTCTCATTTACAAGAAAGTACAATTATATCCCTGCGAATAAATGTGTTGAATTTGAACATAGTAAAAACTACTTGATTACCGGTCAATGATGAAAAACATTAATAACTGTGAGGGAAATCACTATTAATGTAAATTATTCCCAAGGTACCCCAATACATTCCTCTGAATTTGAATGGATGGACTGATGTCAAACACTTAGCTGAATATTTCGATCAAAGGCCAATGATGAAATCCTATTGTTGAAAGAGAGGAAATATGCCATTGAGGTATGAAATCTCAAGGTATTGACGTGTTTCTAAGACTAATTCCTAGAATATGTGTTTAAGTAGACAAGAATAGTCTCGTCGAAGGAGGGCCATCAGGAATCCCACATCAATGACACGAAACGCGAAACAAAGTTTTGGAATTTGAGTATAAAGTAACCACATGAATAACTCAAATGTAATTGACACAAAATAGAGGTAGGTTTAAATGAAAAGGGTAAATATCAATATACAACTTTCCTTTGAACATTGGGCAGGAACAACTGAATACTTGACAACATTGAATTAACAAGGAATATACAAGGACATAATGCGATGGAGATCAATGCATTCTTTGAAAAGACTCAAACACGTAACATGGCTCATGAAAGTGGATCCACTCAGAGTCAGAGACAAGATGAATACCCAACTTTTTGAATGATTTGAAGATAGGTTCCATGTTCAAAGGTGACTAGAAAGTTGTCATCGCTACAAATGAAACATAGTTTCCTTTACTTAATTTGCCCATCATGTTCGATGAGTGCCCCTTTACTTTTTTAATGAGTTAAAAGAGGGTAACAAACAATCATTGTAGCTTATCATTGGATAAGTCCATTCCCATATGATTTCTGAACCTGAGAAAGGATGGGTTCACTCCCAAAAAGGGTATTTTAGTGTTTAGTTTAATGAGTCCAATGAAAGGAAACTCGACGCCGTTCATGTTTAAAGAGTCTAAATAGGAGTAAAGAAGACTCCAAAAGGCCCTTTTTTGATAAATTTTAGTCTCTGAGATACGTGAAAGTATAAAATAATACACTGGAGTGTGGAAATTGAACCCAAGTAGTAGAACAATTACACTCACAAAATTGCTAATCAAACATGCAAAATTCACAAAAAAAAATAGACTGAAATTGGAGCATAACACAATCTTGTATTGAATAAGTGTACATATGAAAGTATCATCAATTAATAGGAATTATAAATATATAATTATATTATATACTCTAAATCATAATGATGCTATTTGAATTGGTAAAAAATCATGCTTACTTATAAAACTAGTCGAAACCCCCATAGGTGCATAAAACACTTTCCTAATCTAAGAAGATGCTCATGAATTGGATGAATCAGATATTTCAGATGATAAGTGATAGAAAGAGATCATATCCATGCTTTTTTATGGAGAAAAAGGAGGACAGTGAAGGAAACAAACAATGCAATTACTCCTAGACTAGCTTTTCCCTTTTGCCTTAAAACTGCTGTAAAGCAAGACATCTTTTAGAAAAAGAAGAAATGCACTTTTACTATTATGGAATTAAATAATAGTTGATAAAAATGTTTCTTGGATGATTCCAAAGTGCTCCATGACCTATTTTTAGCATGTGTTTACTTCTAGGTGCAAGTGGAATCCAACTACCATAGTGAGGAATCTAGGAATCTAGGAATAAGACAAAATTGATTAATTAATGTCAAATATGGGTAACAATGGGTTTGATTATTATAAAACCCCCCATTAATCCAAAATTTATGATTAAATATCATAAAATATAAGTCCTATAAATAAGGCTTAGTCACCTTTTACATACTGCTTGTCCATACAACCAAGGAAAGAGGCAAAAACCCAGTGGGAAAATCCTCCCTTAAACATGGACATGAAACAAAATTTTGGAAATATTGTTATCAATCATACTTCACCACATTATCAGAAATCCCCAGTAGTGATTTGATATTACTAAATTTCTTCTCACAAAACACCTTGGTGAATATGTTTGCTACTTGCTTTGAATATGTGCAGTAGAGTAGAGCAATGGTACCATCATGCATAAGCTCCCTGATGTAGTGCATATGGATCTCGATTTTCTTGGTTTGGTGTCTCTGAATTAGATCAATGGAGATTCTAATGGTTCTTTGATTGTCATGATAGATGATAGTTGAAGTCTCTGATTCGATCCCACATTATCCAAGTATCCCTTGCAACCACAAACATTGAGTAGTTGCTTTCACAGATCCTCTATACTCTGCCTCTATAGATGAGAGTGCTATGGCACTCTACATCTTACTTGACCAGATAATTGGTACATTTGCAAGAATGAAAACATATCCTAAAGTATACTTTTGATCTGTGTTGTCACCCACCCAATCACTGTCAGTAAATCCAACTAGCTCTAAGACAAATTTTGCTTTATAGAAAATCCCATGAGTTCTTGTTCCTTGAACAAAGTTTAGAATCCTCTTGGATTCCAATGGATATTATGAGTCTGATCCATGTATATTGAAGATACACTAATTGCATAATATAATTCAAGTCGAGTATGTGTAAGATAAATAAAACACTCAATCAACTGCTTATATAGTGTGTTATTTACCAAAGGAGAAGAACATGCTTCCTCAAGCTTAACTCCAGAAAGGAATGGAGTCTTGCTTGGATTAAAGTATTTCATGTTGAAATTATTGAGAAGATCTGAAGAATACTTGGATTGATGAAATTTTATTCCATGTTGGTATTGATCAATTTTGAGAACGAAGAATTGGCTTAACAATCCCAAATCTGTCATGGAAAAGGCATGGTTCATTGCATCCTTCAAGGAGGAAATATATTTCCTTGAAATTCCTGTAATCAATAGGTCATCCACATATAAAAAAATCATTAAATAACCATTAATATGCTTCAAATAGACATTCAGATCATATTTGCATCAAACAAAATTATGTGACAACAAAAAGCCATTAATCTTGGCATACCAAGCCCTAGGGGCTTGCTTTAGCCCATACAGTGATTTCTTTAACTTGCACACTAAATATGTATTAGAAACAAAACCTTAGGGTTTATGCATAATAATTTCTTCATTTATATCTCCATTTATAAAGGAACACTTCACATCCATGTGATGTACCTCCCATTTCCTTGAAGCTTGAATGGATAAAGATAGCCTTATGGAGTCTATCTTTTCCACTGGTGAAAAGGTCTCATTGTAATCAATACATTGAACTTGTGAGTAACCATTATATACCAATATTTCCTTATATTTCAAAGGTAAACCATCATGAGAAAATTTATTTTTATAAACCCACTTACACTTTACTAGCTTTCTCCTTGGGGGGATCAACTAGTTCCCATGTGTTGTTCTTCTAGAGCGAGTTGTATTATTTTTTCATGGATGTTTGAAATATTGGATCATATGATTCATATTTATATGTATATGGATCATATTCAATAATCAAATAACACTTATCAGCAAAGAGTGAATCTTTCACACAAAGGGCACTCTCAAATTGAGATCTAGTCCTCCTAGTGTCACTAGGATTCCCAGCTAGTTCCCCAGCTACATGAATGGTCCTTTCTACCCATTTTGGTCTTGTATGGTTTCTGTTAGTATATGAAATGAAATCATCACTATAATACATATCATAATCATCAAACTCATTAGTCTCTTCACTTACAATTAGTGGTTGTGGTGATGAAGAAGACTCTCCAACTTCAACTGTTGCTAAAAGCTCTTCTTCAAATTGAACACTTATTTTAATGAAAGATTTGTTAGTGCTCAAGTTGATCAGATTGTACCATTTTTAATATTCATAATACCCAATAAGTAGGAACTCTTGTATTTGGGGTTGCAAAGCCTTCCTCTTTTCAGTTGGAATTCTAGCCCAAGCCTTTAAACCAAAAATCCTAAAATTTATCACATCTGGCTTGTTCCCACTCCAAGATTTGAAAGGAGTGATTCCACCAAGTTTATTATGTGGTACCATATTCTGGATATAGTATGCATAGTTTATATCCTTGTCCCAAAACTTTGGTGGAAAATTTTTATCCTCCATCATGCAAGTTTCCATCTCCTTGAGTGATCTGTTCTTTCTCTCAGCAACAACATTTTGATATGGTGTGTAAGGAATAGAATGTTGCATATGGATACCTGCATCTTCAAAATAATGGATGAAATCATTATTGACATACTATTCACCATTATCAGACCTAAGGATCTTGAGTTTCCTCCCAGACTAGGTTTCAACCAAGGCTCGAAAGACCTTGAAGAGGTTAAAAAGTCCAAACTTGTGCTTTAGGAAGTAGACCCAACAATACCTGGAAAAGTCATCTGTGAAGGTGAGTGCATATTTGTGTTGACTCGTGCAAATGTGAGGGAATGGACCATAAATTTCAGAGTGGATTAACTCAAGGGGTGTAGAGTTTCTCTCATTACTATATCTCTCATACTTGTGCTCTTGGTGTTTTCCTAGGATGAAACCTTGGAAGAATCCCTTAGAAAGATTGATCTTTGGTAACCCTATGACCATATATTTGTCACTCAAATATGAAAGATACTTGTAGTTAAGATGGAGAAATATATCATTCCAAAGTTTGCTTTCTTCATTAGTATGAGTGAGAATGGAAGAGGGGTTTGAGAACGGTAGGAAATGGGAAAACATGTATACCTTCGAACTGTGATCCACAACACCTTTTTTTTTACTTTACCTTTAGAAATCTATGAGATTTAAAATTCATTGGGGGATAATATGAATTTATTTGGAGACCCTATGTGGTTCATCTTATACACTGACAAGAGGTTATAATCTAGACCATGGTACATACAACGCATCATTGAAGGAACCATGGTCAAGATCTATCCTACCCTTCCCCATACTATCAGTAACAGAGTCATCTCCCAAAACAATTTTTTGACCTTTCAAATTGTCAAGAGAGGATAAAGTCTCCCTTTTCAAAACCATATGTCTGGGAGCTCCAGAATCAATGACGAAGATAGGTGAGCTTGAGGTGCTAGTAGCCAAGGCATGTACTCTCTCCTTGTCTTCTGAATTTGATCCTCCTTCCCTCTTTCTGGTGCAATAAGGAAGGGAGATGTTTTTATTCTCCAAGATTTGGGTCAACATATCAATTTTATTTTTCATACAAGATCTCTCAGGATGATAGCCCTTACTGCAGTATGCACACTTGCTCATTTCCCCTTTGTTATTCTTCTTCTAGAAGTTCTTCTTGGAGCTTGAGGGCTCCTCTTGAGACTTTTCCTTGTATCTTTTTTTCTTAGGTGTATTTTTGGATTTCTTCTCACATTTTTAATCCACCCTCTAATATCCAGCAACCAAATCTTGGTCCTTCGAAGGTTTGATGGTGCCCATCATTACCAATTTGTCTTGCTCCTAGGTGAGGGAATCCATGAACTCAGCAAGCTTAGGCATATTCCAGGTTCAAGATGTCAATTTGGTGGCATGGAAGGTTGAAAAAAACATTGAGTAGTCAGTACCAAGCTTCCAAAGTATGGTCAAGACTAGATTCTCTTCCTTCTTTTTGATTCCACACTGTTTTAACTGCAGAACTAGGGCCTTAAACTTGGAAAAGTATAGTTGCAAAGAGTCAAAGATGCTAGGACTCAAGGAGATCAATTCATTCTTGGTTTGATGTCCTCTCATCTCATATCTCTTTCCAAAAATATCTTCAATATTTTCCCAAACCTCATTAGGTGATGTCAATGCATCAATATGAAAGGGGAGGTCTCTTAAATTGCTCAAACACAAGAGACCATAGGCCTCATCCCTCCTGTTGTGCCATTTAATTTTCTCTATAGTTGCATTGGGATCTGCCTTAGTTTCCATTGTAAAAATATAGAGACCTTTCTCTCTCAACAATATCTAGATCTCATCTTTCCATTCGAAGAAATTGAATGGAGGCAAGATGATCCTTTGAGATTGATCCATATCTCAGTAACTATGCCCTCCAGTCAGCAAAATGTGCTTGCATTCAATTATGTAGAACCTGCAATAGCAATATGGAAGGAGATAAATTGATCTATAAAGGATCTAATACCATGTGGAAATTGAACCCATGCAGTAGAACAATGACACTCACAAAATTGCTAATGAAACAAGAAAAATTCACAAAAAAGGAGACTAAAATTGGAGCATAAAAAAATATTGTATTGAATAAGTGTACATAATCCAACCTAATAAATTAATAGTCTGTCCAAATATATTATTATATCAAATATTCAAAATAATAAGGATGCTCAGTCGAACTAGTCAAAAAACAGGCTTACTAAAACTAGTCAAAATCCCCATAGGTGCATAAAACACTTTCCTAATATGAGAAGTTGCTAACGAATTGGAAGAATCAGATATGTCATCTGATAAGTGATTGAAAGATTTAATATCCATTATTTTGGATGGATAAAAATAAGGAGGATGGTGAAGGAAAAAAATAAGGTAGTTACTCCAAGACTAGCTTTTCCCTTTTTCCTTAAAACTACTGTAAAGCAAGGTAGCTTTCAGAAAAAGGAGAACTACGCTTTTAATATTCTGGGATTAAAGCATATTTGCTACAAATGTTTCTATAATGATTCCAAAGTGCTCCATGACCCATTTTTATCATAAGTTGACTTCTAGGTGCAAGTGGAAGCCAAGTAGCATAGTGAGGAATCTAGGAATAAGACAAAAATGATTAATTAATGTCAAATATGGGTAACTATGGGTTTGATTATTCTAACATGGATAACTCTTCTATTCAAATAATAGAGTATACCTTTTTTCATAGATAGTAAATCTGAACCGAGAAAGGGGTAAACTACCATTAGAAAGATGATCTTTCAAGTACTTTTATGAGCATGAAAGTGACAAGTTCACTCGGTGATATTTTCACATTTCGAGAGTTAGAAAAGAGTTTAAAGAAGAATCCATTGGGGTTTCTTTTTCTTAAACAATTTTAACGAGCTCGAAAAAGCAATAAAAGTAGACTCGCAGCTTAGTTCTAGAGTTTAATGAGCATGACTAAAGTTTTAAAAATGCGCTCAAAATCTTTTTTGATTTGATCAAGAATGAAAAAAGGTGAAAAGAAAACTCATCCATATCCAAAAAAATCACTCCACATGTCCCATAATTCTCAAAAAGATTATTAGACACCAATTTGATCAAAATCTAGGCAAAATATGACCATATTGTGGGTAAAAATAATAAATTTATTTAAATAAAATCCCAAAAAGGTAAATAAAAGTGGTAAATATTGGAAAATAGTTACCATTTGCATTTTTACCCATCCTTGGTGAGAAAAATCCCTTTTGGAGACCATATTTGTAGTTCCATTTGTGAGAGCCACGAGCGATCATTCGGAGAATTTTCTGGACTACGTAATTCTTATCCTCTTACTCTTCAATTTCATGGTTTCCGTTTTTGTTTTAATGTTATTTTTGGGGTTTTTAAGACCATTTTCTAAAGGGAAAATGTGCCTCTCTAGCACCCCACTTTCCTCTTGTGAGAAACATGGTGCTACGCGACACCACAAATTTACTCAAAGGGAAACATAGTGCCACTAATCTATTCGAAAGGATAAGGTGTGGTGGCATAGAGTGGCCTGAAAAACCTAAAAATGGGGCCAAACAAAAAAAATTAAAGGTTTGAAATTGATTATATATGGTTTTTAATACCTTCATTTGAATGTTTGGCAGGGTGAAAGAGCCAAAACGGTTGTGTGGAAGGAAATAGAACATGAGTTGGATGATATCCATGGGGAAAACGACCATGGAATGGTTAGTGCAGTTTGGGAGTGTGGACTCTTGAATTTTTTCAAAGTTCCCAACATGAGGGCCCAAATCAGACTACTGGAGTACATAATCAGGATGTGGAATCCTAAGTAGCAATACTTTGTAGTGGGGGTGCATATACTCATAGTGAAGGTATAATATATTTACTTCCTTAAATGGATTTCCAAGCGGGGAACACCCATCTTACTGACTGGCCCATGAAGCGGGGATGTGACTACCCAAGGACTTATTGATTAATACTATTTTTTAGACACTCAAATGAGTGGGAAGAAAATCCATATCAAAGATGTGATGGATCTACCTTTGAGGATAGTTCTCTTTACCATGAAAAAATTATCAGGGATCCATGGGGCACACCAGGATTCCAGGGCCCACATGTTGTATTCCCTAGAAGTGATGGAACCTACTGTGTTTAATTGGGAAGAATCCTTGTTTGCGGTATTCAAGGAGGAACTTACCAATTGTCGTTGGGGTGAGTTGAAGCAATTTGGATATGGGACCATTCTAGTATCCTTTTTTTCAGAGGGAGTCCCATTGTTGAGGCCTCAAGTGGCCTTCAACGAACTTGGGGAATGATATTTTTTATTTTTTCTAGATCTTATTAACTTAACTTTAAGATATTTGTCTTGAATAATAACAAGTAAAACAAGATGCATAAGATATAATAGATACATAACACAAAAATATTTTCACCAGGGAAACAATAAAGGAGAAAAACCCACAAAATTCCTCAAAATAGTACATTCACAAAGAATGTTACATGAGATTATCAAACCCAGTAATAAGAAGTCTCCATTAGCTATCTATATCTTTTCCCTTGTCTCTCTCTCTCTCTCTCATGAAAACATGAGTGAGGGTGAGGTCTGTATAAATGAGGGAGGGAACCTCCCTATTTATACTAATCTAGTGACTGGCCTATTACATGACTGGGGTTGACCTATTACCATAACATACCGAATTTTCCTAAAGAGATGATAAATACACATTACATGATTTTACACTCAGGACTATTTCCCCGACTTACAATAGAGGTTGTACCTCAAGGTCTGGACATTATAAATACATCCCGCAAGGAGGAAAACACATATCCAATGGGATTACAACAACATATAATGATAATATACATCAGAACATATTCTGAAGTTATAAATACATCAACACTCCCTCTTAAGTAGGAAGGTATTCTCTCTCTTCCACAATCAACAACACATCTGGTATAGTCATCATAGTTGTTTCCATCATAATCTTCTTATCGATCATCAAATGGTACTATTTGTCATCGAAATTTTCTACAGAGCCATCCCTTTTCATGCTAGGTGTAGGCCTAGTCCTCATACATGTCTTCACCACATCTCGAGTAAGCCATCATTTAGGAAATGTCTAGGACCCTCTTTACATTTCCACAACAATAACCTATGTCTTGTTCCTTTATCTCGTCGTATTCCGATCATCTCTTTTGTCCTGCATAAAAAAATAGAACATAACACACAAAGTATAGCCCATATGCATACCACCTGAATTCTATCACCATAGGAGTAAGATAGGATATTTTCACATCATCAAGACATCCTGCGACTTCTACTATGTGAGAATCCCCTAGGAGAACACTCAGTTCATTATGTATCTACACTGTCAACATGTGTTCTACCAATAAAGGATAACTTCCTAGTTTCACCTCACGTGCTTAGTGACCTTATCATATCAACATGGTAACACACACACACACATGTAAGGACGGATTACGACCAAACAACTTGCTAGACCAGGACTTTTAAGTTCTATGTCAACATCAAAGAATTATTACATCTGAACAACTTGTGTCTAGGATATTTTCCATTTAGACAACCTTCGAGGTGTATTACATCTGAGTAACCTGTGTACCACTCAAGGGCTCTTTTTACACTTGAACAACCCACATGACTTTTTACATTTGAGTAACCTAGTGTGTACCACTCTAGGGATCATATTTCCACTTGAATAACCTGTATCAAGACTTATTACATCAAAGGATAACCTCCGAGCTTCACCCAGACTGATTGCATATGAGGACAACCTACAAGATTGATTACATCCAAGAATCCTACTTAAACAGGATTTTTCCCACTCTTACAACCTGTCTCATTTTCCATGTGAGATAGTATGCATCCATGTCTTCTCATATCTTGTTATTTCTAGCATAGAAACATATCAATACTGATTACATACAAGGATAACCTGTGAGGAATGCTAGGGCTTATTACATCCAAGGAAAACCTACATGACTAATTACATCTGAGAAACATACGATATTTGCCATGATTTTATGCTAAAAAAAACTATCTCTCCAACGATATTTGCCACGATTTTATGCTCAGAAAAACTATCTCTCCAACTATTCTAGAAAAAATCACTCCCTATTTTGATGGGTCTCATTGTGGATCACACCAAGTCTTTCTCTGAAGTACTCCAACTTCACTCTAGCTATATACTTGGTCAACACATTGGTTATCTGCTCATCCATTTCCAAATACTAGAGATTCACTAATCCTCTCTGCACCATATCCATGATATAGTAGAACTTGATCTCTATGTGCTTCAACTTGTCATGGAACACATGGTTCTATGACATCTTCACGAAACTATGATTGTCGCAAAAGATATAAGTCACATCCAACTGGAGGTCAAATAAGTTATATAGTAGGTTTCACAACCGCTCTACCTCGCAACTAGATAAGAAAGAGGAAACATACTCTTCCTTTATTATACTTAGATCCACACATGATTTCTTCTTGCTAAACCAGGAGATCATGCTAGATCCCAAACTAAGGAAACAACTTGAAGTGCTCTTCCTGTCAGTGGTTCTACCTTCCCAATTTGAATCAACATAACCATGTAAGTTAATATTCTAATTCACATCATATTTGAGCCTATAATACATTATAGCTTTTAGGTACCCTAGTACATGATTTGCAGTTATCATGTGAACATGTCTCGGATCCGTTAGGAACTGGCTCAGGGTGTTCACCATAAGGCATATTTCTGGTCTTGTATTTTTCAAGTATATCAATGATCCAATAATCTAATGATACATTGTGGCATCAACAAAATCAGTTGAAGCATCAATCAGAAACTTCAAGTTATATTCCATAGGTGTGCATATTTCCTTGCAGTCCAAAATTCTAAATCTCTTCATAATCCCCACTGCATACTTTCCTTTACCAAGGAAGATCCCATATGCACTATGTCACACTTACTTTCCTAATAAGTAGCACATCATACCTAGTTATTTCATGTCGAACTCTATAGCAAGTCTCCTCCTTACATATTTAATGATTTCATCTTCTTCTGTTAGGAACATGTCATCAACATATAGTAGGAGCATCACTAGTATTCTGTATTAAACCTTGAATTAAAGGTTGGTATCCTCTTTACCCTTGGTAAATACTAGGATCATCAGGAAGCTATCCATCATGATGTAACATATCCTCGGTGTCGGCTTCAATCCATAAAAAGACTTATTCAATTTGTACACATGGTTCTTCCTGTCATGTGTCTATAATCCTCGTGGTTGTTCCACATACACTTCCTCCTTGACTACACCATTCAAGAAATATTCCTTGACATCCATCTGGTGTATCTTCCATTTCATCATTGTATCCAATGCAAGTATGGTCCTAATGGAAGTGTACCTCACCACGGGTGCAAATGTATCTTCATAGTATATTCCTTCTCTCTGTGAGAAGCCTCATGCTACAAACCTTGCCTTGTATTTCTCAATGCTTCCATCTACAGCATGCTTGATCTTGTAGATCCACTTCAAAGTCATGTCAAGCTTCTTTTTCAGAACTATCTCTGAGACATAATTCTTCATGATCGACTGATATTCTTAGATCATAGAATCCCTCCACTCTTTCTCTTCTACAACCTCTTCATAGGTGGAATTCTCTCTGTCAATTATGCCACACAACACGGCCACATAGCTATTGTACAGATTTTTCCTTTTTCTTTCTCTATGCATTCCTTCTAGAGTGCCATACCTTTTTGCTTCTCATATTATCTCCCATGCTGATGTTGGTTTCCTATTGTGGGAGTCCTTCTCGAGTATTTTATCTACCGTCTCTTGTGGTTCCGTCATGTCATGATATTCATGGTCTTCTGGAATTTCTTCTCCAACTTCCATACCTTGGGCTCTCGTTTCTTTAGGTTCCTCGTCCTCTTGAATAGGTGTCCTCCTGGATCTAAAGTATGTTGAGTCTTCACCAATGGTTACATATCTAATGATGTTGATATTCTTGACTCTTGGGAAGTATGGTAGTACTTTTATGTGCCACTATATCCTACGAATATACCCTTCCTCCCAGAAGGATCGAGCTTGGTCCTCTTCTCCTTTGGGATATGTATGTACATTGGGCAGCTAAATACTCTCAATTGGTTGAATTCTAGTTTCTCTCCTGATAAATCCTCTTCCATATTCTTTTGGTCAAGTACTCAATGAGAAGTATGGTTCTGTACATACGTAGTTGTCCTTGCTTCCTCCGCCCAAAGGTGCATAGGAAAATCCTGGTCATGTAGAATTTATTTTGTTGCTTCCATGATGGTTTCGTTCTTTCATTTCACAACTTAATTCTAATGAGGACTATGGAATGCTCAACTCCCTCTTAATCCTAAATTCTTTGCAAAGTTCCTTGAATTATTCCGAGATGATTTATTCTCAATTATCTGACTGCAGAGTCTTAATATTCCTTTCGGTTTGGTTCTCAACCAAGGATTTATATTCCTTAAACTTACTGAATACTTCATTTTCCCCTTTCAAGAAATATATCCAAGACTTACGTGAGAAATCACCTATACAGGAAGCATAGTACACATAGCCGGTTAATGAGATAGAATACATGGGTTTGCATAAATCTAAGTGTACTATCTCCATTATTCCTTTAGCCTTTCCCTCACTGCTGGGAAATGTCTTCTTCACATTATTTCCTTGTGCAAGCCTTTGTATTATTCTCTAATCATTTTTGCATCATCTTTTTTCTTCTCTCTAGGACACATCAGAACTTGGACATTGACAAATGCAACTCTCATTCTTTTTGCATCTAGTGCAAAGATGGATAGAAGATTCTTCTTCAAACCTAGAACATATAACACATCCTTCATATTTAAGTATTTCACAAAGTCTAGATTGTATGAAGATTCTCCACTTCCTTTTATGTGGTATTCGTAATCATCCCAAAGTTTCACCTTGTGAGGTGACTCATGTTCAGACATATTAACAAATGATTCCTTGTATCTCGTCATGTGTTTATAAGCTCCACTATCCACAAGCCAATCATTGCTTTTGTGTGAGATAGTTCTAGTAAGTGATGAGATTAACACATACTCTTCATCTGAATCATCATTCTCTCTTCTAAATCTTTTATTTGTTGGTTCATTTTCTTTGACAATATGAGCATGGTGTCTCATTTTACTAATGGGACAGTCTCTTGCGAAATGTCCCTTTTCATCACAAGTATAGCATCAAAAATTGGAAGGATCTCTCTTGGTATTCTTTTGCTTCTTGTCCTTCTTCTTGTTATGATGAAAGTTATCCTTCTTCTCCTTCTTCGACATTCTCTTCAACTGCTTCAAGTTGTTCTTTTATTTTAGAAACCCTTGTGAATTAAGTCTGTATAGTGTTGGAGTTATGTATCTTCACATTCTTCAACTGTTTTCTCAAATTAATCCTTCGATTGATATTCTTTCCTTCGAACATATTTGTCAAAGAATTATATAATTCCTTTGGTGTCTTGAATGAAGACACATGTGGGATGAGGTGATCCTTGATAGAATTTGCAATGATTCTCTTGGCCTTACCCAAGTTCTTCTTATGAGTATCCTTAGGCTCATCTCCCTCTGTTTCTGGAACTTCTTCGCTGATGTACTGATCCAAATAATTTTCTTCAACGATCAGGGAGATTATGTACTTCCATGCTCAGAATTTATCAGCCCCTCCAAGGTTGTCCTCAAGATGATTATGGAAAGTTATCTTTTCAAATGAGAACCTCAAATGGAAATAGCAAAGATTTAGATCTTACCTATTTAAGGTGTCCAACCTACTTACAAAGATGGCTAACCTAGGGTTTGTTAGAGAAACTCTAATTTTCCTAACTTGGATTTTGGGAATTCTGTTTGGATAGAAAGATGCACCTCCTTGAGGTGAGTTTCTCTATAGGGTCCCATTGTGAAGGCTAAGGTGGAAATCCTTTGAAACTTGATGCCCCAGTTTCTCCCAACACTAGTGAAAGGGTAAAAATTGAAACTTATTCAAATATGAAACTGCTTCCACAAAAAGATGCACCCTACTGAGGTGAATTATCATATCCCTCTTTTCTTGATGATATTTTGAGGGAACACCTTGAGCTAGGAATCCCTAGTTTCCATAGGTGCACAATTCTTTCTTTCAAAGAGGCTTTGGTACCATCTTAGTTTTTCTATATCTTATTAGATTCATTAGTATTTTTGTCTGAAAGAAGACAAAGTACAACAAGATGAATAAGATATAACAGATACACAAGGCATAAATATTTTCACCTCAAAAACCATAAAGGAGAAAACCCCACAAAATTCCTTATAATAGTACAGTCACAAAGACTATGTCATAAGATGATCAAACCCAATAATAAGAAGTCTCCAACGACTATCTATCTCTCCTCCCTTGTCTCTCTCTTTCTCTCTCATGCAAACTTGAGTGAGTGTGAGGTGTGTATAAATGACGAAGGATGCATCCATGTTTATACTAATCAAGTGACTGACCTATTACATGACTGGGGCCGACATGTTACCCTATCAGAGTTGACTTCTCCTAGAGAGACTTCAAATACACATTATATGATGTTACACTGGGTATTATTTCCCCGACTAATTACAATAGAGGTTGTACCTCAAGGTCTAGAAAAAATAAATACATCCCACAAGGAGGAAAACACATATCCAATGGGGGTACAACAACATACAATGATAATATACATCAGAATATCTTTTGAAGTTACAAATACATCAACAAAATCCAAATATGCTAAAATGAGTTGAGGTGATGGCTCGCCATGGTGTTGAGGGCCCTAGAGTCAAGTATGGGGCATCATTTTTCTGATGGTTAGATGAACAACTTGTCATCATTAAGGACTATGCCTATGCGGGCACAAGCGCTCGTGGTGATCCAGACTTAGATCTTCTTTAGGACAAGTAGTGGGGTGATATCGGTAATAAAGACACTAAAATACATGTTTTTATGTTTTCTATTATTTTTTAGATTTTATGTGTGGTACTAATACATGTTTCCTGCTGTGAAAATGTTGGGATGACCAGGCCAGGAGGGTCTTCACCTATTGATAGGAGAGTAGGGGATAGGTTCATAGACCAGGAGGCCAATAAGGAGATGCATAAGGTTGAGGAGAACCTACAGAGGCTCAAATTAAACATCCCTGACATATCAATAGATGACCTTCTGAGGAGGTATTAGCGACCCACGACCAGTGTGTCAGGACGTTTCGGTTGCTTGCTACATAGAGTGGAAAGAGAGATCATGTGATACCATGAGAATAAATAGGGTTTAGAAGGATATATACACTTAAATAAATGATATTTGTGAGAATTTTGATCTACAAAAATATCTAGGAGCCTATAAAAAACTCAAAAATCGAATTACTTCCAAAAAACAACAAAAAGCATGAGAGAGGAGCAATTTTACATACACAGTGTGGATAGAAACTAGATATTATTTGAATGTATAACATGTGAATATGTTAAGAATAGGTATATATTACATATCATTCAATTCAAGAGGCTTTGGAATCCAAATATTAGTGTACATGTGAAAATGACCAAATTGGCCTCAATCCCCCCTAGGTTGGCCAAAATCGCTCCAAATCAGCCCAAATGGTAATGAATGGTGGTGTAGATGTGGTTTAAGTATTTTGGAGAAATAAAAACTCCTTGGAATGCATGGGTGTGCAAAATAAGGTGAGTGGGAGGCTCAATGTGGGAATTAAATGCTCCAACAGTCCAAAATATGGTCTGAAACCATCCCTCGCGCTCCTAGTCGACCACAATTCCCCAATTCAAGGAATGGGAGTGAACCTATCATAAATAAGGGTTCACATGAAAATTTTAACTGAGTTGGAGTGCTCCTATAGGTGTGAAAGCATCAAAATTAACTAGTTATTATGCTAGAATAACTTCCCTAAGTCCAAACTATAGCATATCGTTGCATAAATGCAATTAAAAATGGATAAGTATTTATACTAAGGTACTAAGGGGTGTATTACTGTTATAAAACCCCCCATTAGCCATAAATTAGTACAAGCGATTAAAATATTATCGGAGGCCTTGGAAACAAAGGCTCAAGTCACCTCAATACAAACAAAACTTTTATTTGTCCATGTAAAATCATGAAAATAAGGAAAACCTCATGGGACAAAACCTCCCCTAAAAAATGGACATGGGGCTGAAAACCTGCAAAAAAATAGCATAAATCACCGTCCATTACTCACTCCAATAAAAAATATCAAGTGAGTGAATGTATTCTTAGTAAAACTCTTGGTGAATATGTCGGCAGTTTGTTTGATGGATGGGAAATACTGCAAGGAAATCACTCTGTCATGCACTAAGTCCCAGATGTAGTGCATATGGATCTCTATGTGTTTTTTTCTATACATCTGAACTGGATTGGTATATATCTTAATGGCACTTTGATTATCCACCCAAATGTTAGTAGGAGAATCAATTGCAACACCAAACTCTTAAAGAATTTCTTGCAACCAAACACACTGTGTGGATGCATTCAATCTTTCCATGTATTTGGCCTCTGCCAAAGAAAGAGAAATTGTGTGTTGTTTATTAATATAAAAGCAATTAGGACCTTTATAAATCATGAAAAAAAAACCTTAAATGGACTTTGTGTCAGTGGGATTTCCAACCCAATCCAAATTAGAAAATCCAACCAGTTCAAGTGAAGAACTAGTTACATAGTGTACCCGAGAACTGTTTGTTCCTTGGACATATTGGAGAATCTTTTTGAATACCTTCCAATTGATCTCATGTGTCTGGTGCATATACCTTTCTACAACACTTACAACATAATATAAATCAGTTCTGGTATGTGTAAGGTACATCAAACTACCAACTAGCTCCATGTATAGTGTACAGTCCACCAAAGACGAATCACGAAATTCACCTAGTTTTATGCTAGAAAGAAAAGGATACCTGGATTCCTTACAATAACACATATTGAAATTTATTAGTATGTCTGAAGCATACTTATTTTGATTCAGCATGATTCCTCTTTTATATTTCTCAATTTCCAATCCTACAAATTGTTTTAGCAATCCTAGATATGTCATTGCAAACTCATTCTGAAGGGATGCCTTGATCGATTCAATTTTGTTGTTGCAGCTCCCTGTAATGAAAAATTCATATAAATATGGTACAATAAACTGAAATAAAAACCATTTTCCCACAAATACACATTTTGGATCATATTTTCATCGAATGAAACCAATTGAGAGCAAGAAACTATCTATATTTGTATACCAAACCCTGAGGGATTGCTTGAGTCCATAAAGTGATTTCTTCAACCTGCAAACAAGTGAAGGATCCTCTTGGAAACCTTCAGGTTTATACATGTTTATATTCTCCTGTATTTCACCATGTAATAATTCACTCTTTACATCCATATGGTGCACTTTCCAACCTTTACTAGTTGCAATTGCTAGAACAAGTCTTATTGAATCCATCTTTGCAACTGGTGCAAAGATTTTGGTGTAGTCCACACCTTGGAATTGAGATTATCCCTTAGCAAAAAATATGCCCTTGTACTTGAAATCTGAACCATATTCATAAATTTTTGTTTGAAAGACCCACTTGTATTGCACAAGCTTCCTCTTGCGAGGAAGGGGAACCAATTCCCATGTTTCATTCTCTTGGAGAGAATTGAATTCATCTTTCATTGCTGATTTCCACCTTGGATCATGAAACAATTATGGATATCAATGTGTATCAGATCCAATAATGATATAACAATGCTCAGAAAGATCACTTTCACTTGCATAGGAAGCATTGCGAATTCGAGATGTTGTCTTCCTAGGATCTAGGGGATTTCCTGCCAATTCCCCTTCAGCTTGTATGATTTTTTCATCCCATTTGGGCCTTGATGGTGATTCATCCACATAAATTTAATCTAAAAACATATATTTATCAGAATTATCAGAAAAAACAGATCTTGAATCATTACTTACTTCATTAAGGTGTTGGGGAGAAGGGCATTCCCCCCGTGCAAACTCAAAATCTGGTATTGGTTCCTCTTCGAATTACACACTCCTCTCAATGAAAGTCTTGAGTGTGGATGTGTCAAAGAGATTATAACACTTTGTTTCCCCAATGTAACCAACCATGATAAATTCCTTGCTCTGTAGCTGCAAATCCTTCCTATTTTCTGATGGAATTTGAGCCCATGCTCTTGATCCAAAAATTCTGACATTTGAGACATTCGGTTTATGGCCAAACCATGCCTTGTAGGGAGTTTTTCCTTTGACTAATTTGTGGAATTCCCTGTTATTTATATATGAATCGCAACTGATAGCCTCATACCATATCTTGGGACTTTGATACATTGCCTCAATCATGCATGTTGCCATCTCTTTGAGAGATCTAACCTTTCTCTCTGCCACACCATTTTGTTGTGGTGTGTAGGGGGTTGAATGTTGCATTTGAATTCCACATTCCTCACAAATATGGTGCAGATTTATTGACATATTATTTCACATTGTCAGTCTAGTATTTTTATCATATGCCCACTTTGATTCTCCACTAATTCCTTCCAAATATTCAATTGCTCAAATACTTCAGATTTCAATTTTAGGAAGTGTGACCCAGCAGAATCTCGAGTAGTCTTCAATGAAGGTGAGTACATACCTTGATCCACCATATGAGGGAGTGGGTAGATGAAAAATTAGGTATGAATGTACCAATCCAATAGTTTGTGTGGCTCTCCTTGCCTTCCCCTTCTCATAGCTGCGCTTTGGATGCTTCCCAACTACACATCCAATGCAAGCTCCATTTGAAGATTTGATTGAAGGAATCCCTTCCACCATCTCATCCTTGTTCAGTGCTTGAAGATACTTGTAGTTCATGTGTCCAAATATTTCATTCCATACATTGGAGGTGTCATTAGAATGAGAGAGGAGCACTTGGTCACTACAACTAGGAAGAAAATTCGAGAACTTGTACATCCTCTCTTGGTTTTCTGCACACCCAATTACCACAACTTGGTTTGAGGAGATTTCTACTATCTCTACCAAGTCAGGAGTAAATTTTACTCTCTTGGATTCTCGTATATGGGTAATTTGATAGAGTGACAACAAATTTTCTACCAAATCTGGTACATATAGCACATCACTGAAATAACCATGCTCCAAGTCAATCCTACCAACTCCTTTGTTCTAGATTTCAGAATCATCTCCCATTTGAACAACTGGGCCACTATTCAAATGCATAGAGGAGAAGATCTCTCTATTGGAAACCATATATCTAGATGCACATGAACCAATAATTAAGGTGGAGGAATTAGAATTACCTACTACCAAGGCATGGAATTTCCCTTTGTTATCTAAACTTGAGGTGCCATCTTTCTTCCTTGCGCCATCTGGGATAGGGATGTTATTTTTATCCAGCAGCTACACCATCGAACCAATGGTTTTATTCATGTAGGAGATCTATGTACTACATCCCTTGTGGCAATATGTGAATTTGATTTTCTCTTTCCCCTTATTGTCCTTCTCCTTAGGAGGATTTGAACCCCCATCACTGGTTTTGGGTGTATCAAGCTTCCTCTTCTCTGACTACTTCGAATTATTTGCCTTCTGCTTTCCCTTGGAGGAATTTGAAACACCCAGTCCAAATATTGATCTTTTATATATTTGATGGTGCCAATTTGAACTAGTTTGTCCTGCACCTGGGTGAGGGATTCCATGAAGCTGGATAGTGTTGTCATTTTCAAATTTTGAAGTGTCAATTTGTCGAAATGAAAGGCGCTTACAAACACTAAAAATTCTAGGCTTAACATTGAAAATATGGACACAATTAGTTGATCCTCTTTCTTCTCAATTCCACATTGCTTCAGTTGAAGTAGTAGATACATGAACTTCATGAAGAACTCTTGGATGGTTTCAAAATGCGTCAGGCTTAGGCTTATGAGTTTATTTTCAAGCTGATGTCCTCTCAATTCATTAGTTTTCCCAAAGAGTGATTATAGTTTAACCCATACTTCATTTGGGGTTGTCAAACTATCTATATGAAATAAGAGTTCTATTGAAATAGTCAGGCATAGAAATCCATAGGCTTCAACAAGTCTGTTGAAGTACTTAGACTTCTCTATTGCAGAGTTTGGATCCACTTATGTACCCATGGTAACCCTGTAGAGACCCTTATATATCAATTGAATTACCATTTCTTCCTTCCATTCAAATAAATTGAATGGATTGAGAAATATGTGGTTCTGCTCCATTGTTGCTTGCGCTAATGGTGAGAATTTTGTTGAAACTTCAGCAAAAACACTCAATTTTATCTAGAATTTCTCTAAAAAATTCAGCTCAAACACTCAATATTGATCTAAAAATCCACTCAAATATAATACCATGTCATAATTTTGATCTAAAACAATATCTAGGAGCCTAAGAGAAACTCACAAATTGAATTACTTGCAAAAACCAACAAAAATGCATGAAAGAGGAGCAATTTTACATACACAATGTGAACAGAAACTGGATATTATTTGAATTTATAACATGCGAATATGTTAATAATATGTATATATTATGTAAGGTTCAATTCAAGAAGCTTTGGAATCCAAATCTGACTATACATGTGAAAACAGCCAAATTGGCCTCAATCCCCCGTAGGTGGGACAAACTCGCTCCAACTCAGCCCAAATGGTCATGAATGGTGGTGTGGAAATGGATGAAGTATTCTATAGCAATAATGACTCCTTTCCATGCATGGGTGTGAAAAATAAGGTGAGTGGGAGGCTCAAGGTGGGCAGTAAATGCTCCAACCGTCCAAAATTTGGGATAAAACAACCCCTAACGCTCCTAGTCAACCACAATTCCCCAATTCAAGGAATGGGAGCACACTTTTCATAAATGGGGGTGTACATGTGGATTTTGACTGAGAAATAGTGCTCCTATAGGTGTGAAAGCATCAAATTAACTGGTTATTATGCTGGATTAACTTCCCTAAGTCCAAACTATAACATATGATTGTGTAGATGCAATTAAAAATGGATAAGGCTTTAGACTGAGGTACTAAGTGGTGGATTACTATTCTAACAAGATTTATTTTTTTCTTATCCTATTGTACTCAAAGCTAGCACGTTTTAGATTAGGTCTCAGGACCACAATATTTAAACAAAACATTGTGTGTGTGTGTGTGTGTGTGTGTGTGTATATACATGATTCTTTTTGCGTCCTATGGAAATGTTGTAATGGAATGTAATTTACATGGATATTATATTTTATACTATTTATTTACAATTTCTCATGTTATTTTCACACATCAAAATGTCAATAATGGGAAATATGCCAATCTAGCATGTAATTAGCAAGTGAATCAACAATTGAATTATAATATATTGGAACATGTTGATAGGTAATAGAATCAAATGATCGTTCAAGGAGTCATACTCTGTGAAAAATATGGAGGAGTACATGTTTGTGGATGGTGTAGACATGGTTCAACTCAGAAACCACTAACTAAGATTCTAAATAGACAACCATGTCATCAATATCACGAGAGGAAGCTTCATTCAACAACCCTATCACTGCATTATATTCAACAATATTGTTGGTAGTGGGACTTAGAAAAATCCCCCTGAAATAACTAAGCCATGGGATTGGGAATAGAGTACCCAGGTTGCTGAATAAATATTCAGGGTATGGTGGTTGGTGCCATTTGTAACACCATAGTAATGAGTCATCTACAGAGTGAAAACATAACATGAAATAAGCAGTGACGGATAAGATTCCAAAACCACACCAAAATAATCAAACCACACTAAAATTCAAATATACACAAATGTACAAGGTACTGATGCAAAATCCTTTAAGCATAGTACCTTTTCATGTAAATCCCATTGCAAGGCTTCCCGAAAGGTATTCCATCATAATCCACTAGTTCATAGGAACCTTTCTCTAAGACTTTACTTACGACATAGGGACCGTAGCACATCGATTCAAGTTTCCATTTCCCTAATTTGTCATGTTTCTGATCATATGTCATAAAAATATCTCCTTCATTAAAGACATGAGGTTGAACTGACTTATCATATTGAGCCTTCTTACATTTTTATGTGGCTTGTTGGCTAAAGAACCTTCTCGCCATGTTTCGTCAAGGTTCGTGAGATAAAGGAAACGTTCTTCCTCAATCGAGGTATTAGGAAAAATATAGACAACTTGTTTTAATGAAAGTATTTCACATTCAATAGGTAAAAAAATTTCCAATCCATAGACTAATTGAAAAGGAGTGAAACTAGTTGCTTTTTTTACAGAGGATTTGTAGGCCCATCCCACTCAAAACAAAGTTAAGTGCCAATTTTATTTATGTTCCCCCACTCTCCTGGGTGGGTGTGCTTATTTGGATAACAGAGTTGTCATGGTGGGCATTTTTTAACCGCTTCATGGTGATATTTAAAGATCGAGGGCCAAAAATATCTAGCGCGAAGGATTTTCTGTGTTGTAGCCATCCTAGAAATATGACTACCACATTCTCTATAGTGGCAATCATTCAATACTTGTTCAACGTATTCATGGGTTAAACATCATTAAAAAAAAAGAATCAATATGAGGTTGATATAAGATGCTATTGATGATTATATATTACTATTTGGCATGGTGTTAAATGCGATGATTATCATCATGAGATAAGTAAGGATGATATAGTTGATTCTGGAGATATATGATCATATATCCATGCCATGGATCGGTTGTGCTAATGAGGGAAAAAACTCATCGGGGAATGAGTCATTAGGCTCAGTTTCCATCATAGCACAGGGAATATCACACATTAACTCCAGACAAGGTCAAGGTAAAAATATTGTAGGATAACAATCCGGCGAGAGTATTTTCCCTGTAGCTCTTGACAAGTTAAGATGTAATACATGGGGTTTTGGTTCGTGAGAACAATAGTAGTGCACAATAGGATGTATAGAAGAAAACATTGCATGGTGATGATTGTAGACAAATCCAACTTCTCCACATGTGAATATTGAGTTTCAGAGTCCAATAGACTCTTACAAAGATAATAAATCACATGTACCTGACCATTCGTATCTTCTCGCACTAAGACCATACCAATGGTAGTAGTGGAGGCGACGAGATACAACATAAAGTATTTCATGTAATTGGGGGGTGCAACACATGAGAGTGTTTGATTTCATGTTTCAAACTATCAAAATATTGTTGAGCGAGAGAATCCTAGATGAAGGGAGTGTTCTTTCTCAACAAACGCATGTATCCATGCGTCTTTTCTGCAAAATTGCACATAAAACAGTGCAAAAAGTTTTCCTTCCCTTGAAAACTTTGAAGTTCAGTAATATTGGCTGGAGGAGGTAAGTCCACAATGGAAGCAATGGTCAAAGGATCGATCCTAATACCATCCCTGGAAACAACAAATCCAAGTAGACGTCCAACGTCTACACAAAAAATACATTTATATGGATTGAGAGGAATATGATGATGATGACATATAAGTAAAATGGACCTAAGATTCCCTAAATGATCCTCTTGCCATTATGAATGGGTAGGTAGGTAGTCCAGGTAAGGTTCCACTATATTCTTGATATCATGAAAGGCATAAGACATGTCTCATTGGAACGTAGCTCCAACATGTTTTCAGCCAAAACGAATTTTACGATAAGCGAAGGTTCCCCATGGGAAAATGAATGTCATCTTATGTTGACCAATAGGTAGTGTCTCAATTTGATTATAGCCAGAAAAACCATCCATAAAAGAGAATTTGACACTTCAAACAAAGTTGTCGATGATTTGATCGATGTAGGGAGTAGGGTAATTATCTTTAGGACAAGCCTTATTTAAATCCCCAAAATTGATACAAACCCTAATAGTGCCATGTTTCTTAGCGACAGGAACAATATTAGATACCCATTATGTTAATGGCATGGGATAAATGAAACCAACCTTCAAAAGTTGTTTGACATCAACTTTAATCATCGCATCTTTCCTACGATCGACTTGACGAAGTTTTTTGCGTAGTAGGTTTTGTAGCTAGGTAAGTCTTGATCTCATGGAAAACAATTGATGGATCAATCCCAAGCATTTCCTCATAACTCCAGGAAAAGAAATATTGAAATTCCTTGAAAAGAGATTTATAAATTTAAATTTATGATGTTGAACAATTATGGCGTACACAAACATGTTCAACAGTTCCAGGTTTCACCAATATGTTAATGGGGATGGTATGAGTAATGTTACACATATTCCATTCATATCAACACCTTGCAACAATACAAGTGATTGAGGATATTGGACGGTATCGAAACTAATGAAATATACAAAATCAGATTATACCGAATTGGCATTAAGAAAAAAGAGGATCTATGATGATGATCTTCCCATAAAGATTCATCCGAACTCATAATATCCATAATGTACTCATTCTATGGGAAAGTCTGTAAGAGATAGTCAAAATTAGGGAGAGGGAAATCTAGCCAATAAGGAATATGGTAAGGATATACTTCTACTAAATGATGATCATCGATGTATGCATCATAAGCGGATTGAATGGTATGATATAGGGCTTCGAAAGGACTCAGAGAAGGCGTTTAAAAAAATTCATTACCTTTTGGACTATCATTGGTAGTGGAGGATATCATGTTCACCGTAGCAATTTGAGTACTAGGAGGGGAAGAAGTAGCTGGAAATAATCCCATAAAGGTCGAATCTTTCAAAAGTATGACTCCTATAGAATGATAAGGAGAGGTGACTGCCCCAACAAAGGAATATTATTTGCTATGGTGGAAGTGATATTTGGGGGGAAATAATTAAGTTGATCGATAGTGACAATATTTCCTAGATGAGGAAATCGGAGAACACAAAACACTAACGAGGAAACAACCATCATGCCATAAAACCAATTTTTTCCTAACAAAAGGTTGTAATATAATGAAGCTTCCACCACTTATACCTGAATAGAAATGGTCTTGTCCCTGAGTTCAATAGATAAATTTGGTAACAATTCATAAGGTTGGAAACCTCGTTCATCAAAATATTTCAATGCATTTGGTGATCAGTTGACCTCAGGAGAACCAATGGATCTACAATAATACATTGATAACACTAAAGTGGAGGCTCCTTCGTCTATTATAGTAGGATGAACCTTCCTACCGATCACTTTGTTCATGATTTGAAATGTGAGTTGGTGAGATAATCTTGGTTTAAAATTCTCCACATTAAAGGTAATTGTATTATAATTCTCCAGATCTAGGGCCCTTAGAGACAAAAACAAGTTTTTACAATGCGTAGGGAAAGCTTGGAGTACTTCCAGGGTAGACATAAAACACGGTGCCTAAGATAATATTTGACAATATTATAGAATTGGGAAACCTGAGCACTAGGATTAAAAACTAATTTTCAGATCATACTCTTAGGAGGACGTTAAATTGATCTAGGGATAGGTTTTTCAATTGTAAGATGGAAATTAGAAGGAGGTAGAGAAGAAGTATTAGTAGAAGAAGTATTCTTAGAAAAAGTTCCTACATCCAGTTTCTCTGGAGGTTTATCATATGTTTGTTTGTTTGGTCACTCCAAAGGTTTCAACATACATCATTTTGATTTCTTCCATGAAGGAAGAGGCACCATGCAAAGATGTATGATCTATCAATTGCTTTTGAGATGGGAAAAAGTCAGTTAGGACTGTCGGTGTGGGATTGTTTTTCAAGACTTTGTTGATATCTTCACTTCTAGGACATCCCTTAGTGAAGTGATCCTATCCACACAAAAATCAGGGATACTTAGCTTTACTTTTCAGTTTTGACTCATTCTCTGGAACCGTAGTCTTTGGAGTCTCCTACTAGTGTCTGTATTTTTGGATTTTCCTTTACCTTTATTTTTATTACCAGGTGATTGCGAGGATTCTACTACATTTACTTCGGTGGAAACACTAAGAGTCGATGAAGTAGCAAGAGAATAATTTTGTTGCTTAGTAGGTTTCGTTGCGGATCGGGGTTGTATTGTACCTATGAGGCCATCCACAGGAGGTTCAATAGGTTTCTTATTAGGACCAGTCCTGGGACAAGGATCATGAGGGATCAAAAAGTACAATGTTCTAGACTGGAAATAAACCAAGTCCAAATATTGCACACAACTAATATCATGTTCCTCACTAACAACACGTCCCATAGCCACATCTCTTGCAATATGGGAAACAATGAATTTGTTATCCAATCAGTTATAAATTGGTCTGGAATAGGAGCCTTGATCAACCTTTGATGTCTCCTCCATTCATGAATGTGATAAAATATGTGGGCGGAGGTATTTTTCGAAAGGGAAGTCAAGAGATACATGCCAGTCTCGTATTGGATCGGTAGCTGGAAATGGCTATGAATTTTTTTCTCCAATGAATTAAAATCCAAAAATGAATGTTGTGGAAGTTTGATGTACCACTTAGCACCTGTACCAGTGTTGGTCTCTCTGAGAAGACCCGAGTTTCCTTTAATGTACCAACAAAACCCCTAGCTCACTGACCCTTTTGGCGACAGACCGCATAACAGTCTGAAGTCTCACTCGAAGTGATCTTGGATGGGTTGGATGAAGAATCAAGTGTCCTCAGTCAGGTTCTGTAGCATCCTGGTGGTTGCGTGGCTCTTCTCAGTCAGCAGGATCTCTCTGCGATGGTTACGTTTCTTACTCGCTGGTCTTGGGAAGGAGCGATCTCTTATCGCATCACCGATGCTAGCGCGATGCACAAACTATCTCCTCTGCTCGGCTCTTAATCTGCGATATCTCACACTGCGGTTCCTTCGGTAGTGCGATATCACCTTTCTATACTGGGATATCCTTTACAGTAAGGCTTCAATATGACTCTTATGGCCCAAAGTCTTCTCTCTTAGTATAATAGTTAAGCTAAACAACCTCACTTAGACTCCTATAGTCTAATATACTTAACATCAACTATGCTCAACTTGCTGAACTAATATGTAGAAATCACTTAACACTGTAACTGCAACTATCACGCATCAAGTACTGAGAACTCGTATACATAATACTTAACAGATTCAACTCATAGTTAATCTTCCATGCTACTGTAACTAAAGATAGCGTACATTTACTCATTCATTAACTGGTAGTAAAGTTCATGTAATGAATAACAGATAACAGATAAATAAAGCACAATCACATGAATAGTCGCACAACACACTGATTTTACGTGGTTCACCTCCAAGGGGGAAGCTACGTCCACGGGAACTGGTTTTTATATTATATCTTGAGAGAGTAAAAACAGTTCCATTGCAACCTGATATGCAGCTTGAGATCTTCTGGGAAACTCCGTGCTCATCGCCAGGAGCCCTTCTCTCTTAGATCTCTTCTCTTATATTGCCTTCTCTCACAATATACTCTTCTTCTCTCTCTCTCTCTCTCTATCAATCCCTGTGGATTGTTCAATCCCTGTGGATTGTTACATACATGCTCAAGGAGTCGGCTACTGGTTACAGTAACATAATATAGATGGACTAATAGAACCAGAGCTTGATTCTTACACTATTGAGACACTAGAGACACTTATCTTGCTAAATGACTCAGAAGGCTAACTGTCTAACTGTTTAAATAGATACCCAAATGTCTAACCTTTTACAATACAAAATACATCCTTATATAGGCGTTTCGAAGGTCTCACCATTACAACATTGTGGGCCTGTCCCAACAGTAACCCCAAAAACCCTAACTATGAAAGTCAGCCTATCTGTACTTGAACTGTCGCTTTCCTTCACACCACATATTTCTGCAGTCTTCCACACTTCCCAGTGCTGATCATGGGTATGGGTGCCACTTCCTTGGTCGCTCCACTTCTGTCCTTTGTCTTCAATGCCTTGGCCTGTTGCTCCTTTTCCTTTATGAGGGTAGCTGAGCCCTCCTATCTTCACCACTGCCTTAAGTGCAGTGGTTGAGCTCTCTCTTCTTGGCCGCTTAGGTACTGTTCTTCTTTGACTTCAATATCCTGATGTAGAAACTTTTCCTGTAGCTGTGGGACCCTGCTCCAACAGTCCCCTAACACTTACTTGTGGCTCATTCTTGAGCCACTAACAGTTGGCTTCTCCTATTGTATCTTCTCCTTGGCTTCCTACGAATTCCTTGCGAATCTCACTCGAAGTCTTGCGACTTCGTTGTTCATAGCTTCGACACACTCTTATGCCGTTTCAAGCATAGCTTGACTAATGCTGGAGTCTTCTGTATCATCAATTTCACTCTTGCTTTCTTATATTCAGTGATTGGCTCGTCTTTCTGCTTCTCTGCAGCTAAGACTTTGATGACATCTTCTACATCCTGGGTTTGAATCCTCATCCTTGGTGGCTGTTTGACCTGTAATGTACCTAATTTCACAACCCTAGGTGGTGTCGTCATAGCAGAACTTAGGCCACCATGCTAGAATCTTTGCACAAAGTCCTCTAAAGGCTCCGTCTTGGACAGAGCCCACTCGGTGCAATACTCTGAACTGGCAATGGCTGCGAAATTGCGGTAAACTAGCACTCTGTAACTGGGTTATCTCTTCACAGGGAAAACTCTTTAAATTGCTCTGTAACTGTCAGAATTCACAACAATAACCCTTCTGTCTGAATGATCTTTGAATTTATAACGAAGGTGATAATCTCTGCAGCAACAGTCATCTAGGATGGAACCATCGGTGGTATTAATTGCATGGACAAGACAATACCCGTCGTTTTGATCTTCATTAATTGCTGAAATCCGATCAAATTTCCCTCGAAACTTGTGTGCAGGCGTCGGTCTCATCGAAGATTTAGCAAATCTGGAAAAATCATTATACTGTTGCCAAATCGTATATCGGTCATTTTTACATTAACTATTTGTCAGAAGGTGAAGTGACTGGCCCTTTGTCTCTTTTCAAAATGGTCTACGTGGCACCAGGAACATCACATTACTGCAATTTCACACCGCATCGTCTCAAACCAAAGTGTCGGCATGAACTCCGCAAGCGTCCTATGACTTGCGCAACATAACTTTTTTTGATGCGATTCCTCATACTTGGTTTTTTTTTTTTTAAACCGTGTAGACTCATTTTCGGTGCGATGCCTCCTTTCAACTACACTGGACATCTGCACTTCTTAAATTGTCTAAATTAAGTGGCGATGTGATGGTTCCTCTGCGCAACTCGGTTTCAGTGTACTAGTTCCTTGGAACTGTGTCTAAAGTGTGAATGAATAGGTGAACCCATTCATCCTCTGGAATTTCTGACCAATTTTGTTCACAAATCTAAATATGTGACCTGGGGTCACTTTCTCCTATATATTTCTGCTGTAAGGGTTCCTTGTCATTAGAGAACCTGATCACCATCAATCTCTTCAAGTCATCCCATGATGCGATATGTTCTTTATGTGCAGGCCACCATCTTGCAGGTGTGGCTTTTACTGCAAGGTCCATAGTTGTCAACCTTTGCTCCTGAGGAATTTCCTGCTCAAACTGGTGTAAGAAGTCATTGACATATGCTAAGCCATGAAATGATGGAATATCAATAATGTCTGTTCCAATCCATCATAGTGACTTAGTCATAAATGCACATCTGCGCGCTGAGACTTTGTAAAGTCTGTCCTGCCAGTTTTCTAGACCAACCTCCGAATCTGATGCGCATGAGCTGTCGCATCACCAACTAATTTTTCCTTTTATGGTAGGGTTGATGTAATCACTCTAATTAGCTGTCATCTGATAGAGGCTTTCCATGTTGCGCACCTCTTCCTCTGCTCGGATAGGTTCAATATACTTGGGACCCTAAAAAGGATCCAACGGTGCGATGACCCGGATCTGACTATCCTCGAAGGTCATTTGTCTTTTCTTTAAATCGATAATAGCCATGTTATCGATTTCCCAATCAATACCTAGTAGAGATGGATATGGTCTACTATATTCGCCAATGATCTCTATAACTTCAAAGTCTGCAAAGCTGCAGACTCCGTCGATATCAACTGGTACCTGTGGTAATCGACCCAGTGGTGATACCCGATACTGATTGGCTAGTTGTAGATGGATAGGTGATCTAGCTAACTTAGGGCTACCCATCTGTTCCCATGTCTGCATAGTCAGAACATTTACCTATGATCCTAAGTCTAGGATTACCTCATCCATTTCAAATTCTCCAACTTGTGCTGTGAGTCTTATCTCTCTTCCTGTTATGGTATGGCCCATAATATTATGAACAACACGCTACGCACTGCTCACGGAAGAAGATGGATGACACTGATCTATGATGCGCTGAATCTCTCTGATAAATTTCTCATTTCTAACGAGTTTCAAGAAACTCTGCAGGAAGGATTGTACACTTCCTGTTGACTCATCCTCTTCGCATCTTCCCGATGTGGTAGCCTGCGATATCTGCATAGGACTAATGCCACAATGTGTTTGCTGCTGTGGTATGCTCCTGCACGGCAGTACCTGTGATCCTGATGATGTAGGGTCATCAAAGAAAGGTTGAGATTCCTAGAATGTTTCTTTGTTCTTCTGCAGTTCGAGTGGTGTTAATTTAGTAGTGGCTTTGTGCACCCACTCTGGACCTATGTTCTTTTCTGCATCCTGCGATGTCAGACTAGTAGAAGCACCACTGCGATTCACAATGTTGACTCTTGGTTCTGGCTCTTTCTGCTTAGCAGTGATAAGCTGGATGTTCTGGTGTACTGCTGGCTTAGGGTCTCTAATCTTGGCTATCAAGGTCGGACACTCTTCTATAGTGTGATCATAGGACTTGCAATAGTTACATGTTGTAGTAGGGTTCTGACAATCCCTAGAATAATGTCCTGCAATTCCACAATTGTAACAAGTAATAAGTCCATGGCCACGGCCAAAGCCTTCACCACAGCCAAAGCCTCCTCCACGGCCATCACGATCCAATTCATGCTGTGGTCCTGCTGCTGGACCAGATGTTTTTGACTAGACTCTGTACAAGTCATGCTTTCTCTCGACCATGAGATCATAAGATCAGCAATTATGTTCATCATGACCTACTGACTTACAGAAGTTACAATATAAGTTCTTAGGGGTCTGTACATACTTCTGAAGTAAAGGGCATTCCGGTGGTCAATGTCCTCTTGTTCTGCAGAGTTCACACCACGGCCCTTGAGTCTGTAATAAGGGGTTAGGAGCCCCACTTGCTAAATACTCAACAAATACTGGACAATTATCCTTAGTATGGCCCCGTCCTTTACACTTGGTACACCATAGCTCTTGTGCAATCTATTTCCCTGTCTTAATCTCATGCATCTGTAACGTGAGATTAGCTAACTGGTTTTGCAGGTTTGTCATACCTATACTAGTCTCAGCTAGAGGTGAGGCCTCTAGTTTCATTGCCATTTCTAATGCTTCATCCTGCGTACAGAGTCTCTGTTGCATTAATGGAAGTCTAATGTGTGGGAGCAGTGCTGCGATGAACCATTCCTTATGCTGCTCCGGTGCAAACTCAAAGCTGACTTGGTCCATGAGGGCTTTGAATTTCTGATCAAAGTCCCATACTGACTCTGTAGGTAGCTGTTTGATGTCTTTAAGCTATGTAATGCATTGTGACTCAGACTTAGGTTTCTTAAATTCTTTAATCATTGCGGTCTTGACCTGTACAAGTGTTCTGGACGGTGCTGTGGTATACTTCATATACCATGTTAAGGCTCTGTCTCTAAGTGTAGTGACCAACTGGAGAAGTTTAATATGATCATCCTGAATCCCTTTAATGGTCCATAATGCTTCACATAAGAACCAATGCTGTTCCGGGTCTTTTGCCCCTATACCCTTCAAGGTAGGTAACTTCA